>CM076580.1:715960661-716105217 GCA_034641835.2 Pinus albicaulis | reverse complement strand
GTGGTAGCAAATACACTAAAGGTCATAAGTGTGCTGAGAAGAAATTATTTTACATAGATTGTGAAGAGGATGAAGAATATGAAGAAGAAACTTCAAAAGTAGAGGATATACACCAGGAAGAAACCCTAGAAGAAGAAGAAATGAGTTCGACCACATCATGTAATGCATTGGCAGGAATTACCACTCCTCAAACTCTCAAGATAGAAGGACATATCAAGAAGAAAAAGGTAATAGTGTTGATTGATTCGGGTAGTACCCATAATTTTATTCATTGTAAGGTAGCCAAGGAATTGAATTGTTTCCTATACCCAGCACCAGAATTTCAAGTGACGGTTGCAAATGAAGGAGCTATAAATTTCTATGGAAAATGACATAATATCAAGCTAACCATGGGGGAATATGTATTGAATAGTCCAATGCTTTCCATTCCTATGGGAGGTGCTGATGTTGTACTAGGAGCACAATGGTTACAATCTTTGGGGATGGTAGCTTTTAATTTTCAAGAACTTTTCTTGAAATTTTTTTCAGAAGGAAAGGAAGTCGAATTACGGGGTATTTCGGGGAAGCCGTGAAGGATAATAAGCTCTAATGTCATGACAAAGCTTCTAAAGAAATAAAAATGAGGCGTAATTGCACAATTATTCTCACTAGAAGTTCCAACATCAAAATCATCTATTTCTGCAGATCTCCAACAAGTCTTGGACAATCATTCCAAGGTGTTTGAAACTCCTAAAGGACTCCCACCTATTCGTGATCATGATCATGCTATTCATTTGATTCCGGGAAGTGTTCCTCCAAACATCAGGCCTTATAGATATCCTTACTTCCAAAAGAGCGAAATTGAACGTATGATTGCAGAAATGTTAGAGGCAGGTATAATTCAACCCAGTCAAAGTTCTTTCTCCGCTCCTGTAGTATTGGTACACAAGAAGGATGGATCATGGCGAATGTGTCCGGATTATAGGGAGCTCAATAAGCTCACCATTAAAGATAAATTTCCCATTCCTGTGATTGATGAATTATTGGATGAATTACATGAAGCAATTTATTTTACCAAGTTGGATCTTCGTTCAGGATATCATCAAATTAGAATGAAGACTGAAGATATTCCGAAAACAACATTTCAAACTCATGAGGGTCATTATGAATTTTGGGTCATGTCTTTTGGCCTTACCAATGCACCTTCTACATTTCAAGGGTTGATGAATTCCATTTTCAAACCCTTCCTTAGAAAATTTGTGCTAGTACTTTTTGATGATATACTAATCTACAGCAAGTCTTGGAAGGATCATGTTGAACATGTTGACAGGGTGCTCAAACTATTGCAGGAGAAACAATTATATGCAAAAACATCCAAATGTTTCTTTGGAGTACAAGAGGTGGAATATCTGGGTCATATTGTATCTCACGAGGGTGTTAAAGTAGACCCTAACAAAATTAAAGCTATTAAGGAATGGAAAGTCCCCACAACCATAAAGCAGTTGCGAGGATTTCTTGGGTTAACAGGGTATTATCGCAAGTTTGTTAAGAATTATGGGAGAATAGCAGCACCTCTAACAACATTATTGAAGAAAGATGCATTTTCATGGACTCCTGAAGTAACTAAGGCCTTTGAACATCTTAAAGAGGCAATATGCCTAGCACCGGTCTTAGCTACGCCAGACTTCACAAAAACCTTTATTGTGGAATGTGATGCCTCAGGAAATGAAATTGGTGTTGTTTTAATGCAAGAAGGAAGACCCATTTCTTTTGAAAGTCGTCCAATCAAAGGAAAGTATTTACAAAAACCTATTTATGAGAAGGAAATGTTAGCAATACTGCATGCACTAAAGAAATGGTGAACTTACCTAATGGGAAGACACTTCAAGGTAAAACTGATCATGATAGTCTTAAACACTTTTTGGAACAAAGACTATCTTCAGAAGAGCAGCAAAAATGGGTCACAAAGATGTTGGGTTATGACTTTGAAATAATCTACAAAAAAGGAAAGCTTAATGTTGTTGCAGATGCACTCTCAAGAAAGGATGAAGAAGTGGAAGCATTGCTTTGTGCCATTTCTATTATCCAACCAGATTGGATAACTGAAGCAAGAGATGAATGGAAGAAGGACAAAGATGTATGGACACTCATTCAAAAGTTGCAGCAAGATCCTAGTACATCTGATACATTTAGTTGGAAAAATGATTCCTTATGGTACAAAGATCGCTTATATATTTGCAATAATTCCCAACTAAAACAAAAGATTCTTCTGGAATTGCACACTTCTCCTTTAGGAGGACACTCAGGATTTTTAAAAACTTACCACAGGGTGAAGAAAGAATTTTTTTGGGATGGCCTTAAATCTGATATTCGAAAGTTTGTGGCGGAATGTCTGGTTTGCCAGCAGAATAAAGTGGAAACAATTAAGACCCCAGGACTTCTACAACCTTTATCCATTCCAAGTCAACGTTGGGAGGAGATTTCAATGGATTTTATCACAGGTTTACCTAAGTCCGAAGGAATGAGTGTCATCATGGTGGTAGTTGATAGACTTACCAAGTATGCACACTTTTGTGCATTATCTCATCCATTTAAAGCGAGTACAGTTGCTACTGCATTTATGGAAACAATTCAAAAGCTACATGGAAACCCGAAGATTATTGTAAGTGACAGAGATCCCATTTTTACAGGAAATTTTTGGACGGATTTATTTTCTTGTTTGGGTACTCAACTAGCTCATAACTCATCTTATCATCCTCAATCCGATGGTCAAACAGAGATAGTGAATAAATGTTTGGAAGGATATCTTCATTGTTTTGTATCTGATAAGCAAGCACAATGGGTCAAGTGGTTACCTTTCGTTGAATGGTGGTATAACACTTCCTTCCATACTGCAGCAAAAATGACCCCATTTATGGCATTTTATGGATATCATCCACCATCCATCACATCTTCTTTAAGTAAAAACTCTAGGGTTCAAGCAGTGGAGGATCACATCGAGCATCAACAAGAAGTTCTCCAACTCTTAAAGGATAACCTAAATTTGGCACAAAATCGAATGAAACAACAGGAAGATCAACATCGCAGTGAGAGAAGTTTTGATGTTGGAGAATGGGTAATTTTACGGCTACAACCATACAAACAAATGTCCCTCAAGCAAGATAAGAAGGATAATAAATTATCGCCAAAGTAATATGGTCCTTACAAGGTTTTGCAAAAGATTGGTACTATGGCATACAAATTGGAGCTTTCTGCTTCTTCACGAGTACATCCAGTTTTCCATGTTTCATGCTTAAAAAAGGTTATAGGGGACAAACTTCCAGTTCAAACAATATTGCTAGAACTTGATGAGGAAGGAAAAACCATATTGGAACCTGAAGCAGTAACGGAAACAAGAACTCGACAACTACAAAATCAATCAATTTCAGAGTATCTCATCAAATGGAAGAACTTACCCACTGAAGATTCTACATGGGAGGATGAGAATTTTATACAAAAGCACCCGAAGCTACTCAAGCGTTGAGGACAACACTTTTTTGAAGGAGATGAGCTTGTTAGGTCCCTATATTACTAGTATAGTCCCTTATTGTTGTTAGTGTAACCCCCTTATTGTTATTGTTGTACCCATGTAACCCCCATATTGTTATTATTGTGCCCTTAAATTATTATTGTTAGGTCGGCTAGGATTACATTGTGGCCCCACTAGGATTTCATTGTGGCACCATAGACTCCTATATATAGAATGAGGTTTTGTCATTTGTATCATCCAATAATTGTTCATTTATGTAATGTATTGGAGGTTGCCCCCTCGAAGTGGTTGATTTCTAAGGCGTTGATCTCTCTTTCTTCTATTTTTTGAGCTGGTTTCACAACATATTCCACCTAAACATTTAAACTAAACCAAATTAACATAAATTTAAATGTATCTATTTATTTAAAAAATAGAAACTAAATCGAACCATATAAAAGCATCCATCTTTACATAGACTAAAGAATACCACAACTTTATTTATTATCATGCAAAAAAATGTTTATAAATTTCCAACATTCCAGACTATCATATTAGATACTTTTTACTTTTCTATAATGTTCATTAAGAAATTAAATGTTAATTGCGACTAATATTTGGTTTCATGCATAAAATTAAGGATAAATGTTACCAAAAAGCACATGACTCTATTAAAATCAACATCTATTATGACCAAAATGGATATCGGTTCATTTGAAAATACCCTTTAAATTGAAAGTGTCTTTTGGTCTTGGAGGAAGACCTAAAACTTATTATGTATGTAACGAATCATGTTCCTCTCAGTGCATTATAAGGTGGGCATCTTAATTTTTTCTCAAAGTTTAAAACTTCTTGGGGACAAACAAGATATCATCGCTTTAAAATTCCATTTATTTTCTCTCTAACTACATGCAATGCTCCAATTTTTACTTCTTCAATGATAAATGATATTTAGTTCCAACATATACAAAAAAAGGAAGAAGAAGAAGTTCAAATTGGGTCTAAAACCATTAAAGATTATAAGGCATTCCACATCCTCCAAGAATTGAACTTTGAAGCATACTCAACAACAAACTTAGCCACCAAGTAGGCCACAAGAACCTTGATTATAAATAGAAATCTGTGAAAGTGTTTGATTCCATGATGTCAGGAATAACACCACATCGTTTGAGGTTGGGTGACAATACAACATGCATCGATAACAAGAGAATAGTTTTATGGGTACCTGGAGTAATGATAGGTTATTTATGGTGTCGTCACTTAGTTGAGACGTTTCCCCTCGTCCCTTATGGGGATTGTTCAGGATAACTCACTCAAACAATGGAGATCATCATTGACCATCAGGATTTGATTCAAAGACAAGAGGGTGAAACTAATGAGTTAAAGAAGTGATTTGGAAGAACTCTAGATAGTATTACAACCTCCTTTGGCAAAAAACCATCACAACATCTTCAATAACCCAAATATACTAGTCCTCCACAACCCCTTTTGAATTAAATATTATTGTTTTTAATGATATTCAAGAAAAAGAAGGTGCCTTTTTTGAAGAAAAAATAAGATAACAGTTAGGCATAGACACAAAAGGCATTAAGATTGGAGATTTATTTTGCAATATTTTTACATTTGGAACACTATTTAATTTTAAATTTTTTGTTTTGGATAAAAAAATTAGCTAAAAGCTAGCCATGGATAGGATAGGTCAGGAAAAAAAATGGTCTTTCAAACTCTTAAATTAAACAAATTGTGAGTATTCATTATATGATATGCTAATAAAATTTTCCTCTGAACTTAATAAAAAAAAATATTAATAATTTTGAAATGGCCTAGAAGGTGTAGACTAGTTGGTTTGAGTGAGGTTTATTCGTTGTCAAGTCTCGGGTTCAAACCTCATGGGGAGGGGTTGAGGATGGAAGCCACTTTGGGGGAGTTAAACTTTCCCAAGGGGCGCTTGACCGAGCATCACACAATCCTGGTGATAGCATCCCAATATGGGTTGATCATTCTTCTTTCATCTAATAAATAGGATGCCCCTGACCGAGGCTCATCCTAGTCACAAAATAATAATAATAATAATAATAATAATAATAATAATAAGTTTGAAATAAAATTTGTTTACAAATAAAATACATATCATAAACTTCAGTGATTTAAATATTAATTTTGAAATGCAAGTCTCAAATTCAAGTATGTTATAATAGTCTCTTAATTTTTTCGAGGGGGTTAATGATTGAATTAATGCTACATTTTTATCTTCATTTTATTGCAGTGTGGGCCACCCCAACCCTTAAATTGATGCTAGAATATTTTATTTATTTATTTTAAGTGTGGATCACACCCACCCTTAATATGAATTGATTTTTGTGTGTATTGTTTCAATTACCATGAGAAACTTACAAAAGATAACCCTCAAAATTCAATTTCACTAACATAATTTGGATTTTCAGAGAAATACGTATATAAGATGGGTTTTATTTATTTTACCATTAATATAATATCTTCAACAACTACCTAAAAATATTTCAATAACCTCTAAAATAAATGACTTTAAAAATTAAACCTTATTCAATGGTGAGCATCTCCTAACTTCTAACCATTAAATATAACCCGTTTGAATACTACTGTAATATCCTCTTCACTTTTTTTTTGGTAAGTTAGGCTATTTTATTAATTCGAAAACATAGAAGTTACATACGCAATAGGCTAGGTTGGCAAGCTGCGCTTAGCCAATCCTAGCCTTAGTTACACGGTTTCTAGGCTGCCTCGGGGGAGCAAACCTGCCCAAACAAAACTTAAAATAGAAAATTACATTATGCAATATCCTCTTCACTTTAACACTAACCATACAAACGATTTAAATTATATACTTTACAAAAAAATTATTCTTTTATTTATTTTGTGTAATATACATTCAATATCAAACTTTGGCGTGCCTTCTTTATTTAAGAATTGACAAATCTTAGATGAGGAGGCCTTTTTTTTTTCTTTTTTCTTTTTTTCTTTTTTTTTTTCCTTTTTTTTTTTATGTGTGGTACATAGACACTAGAGATCAGTGCTTGTTACATCCACGAAAATTGTATGGGCAGATCCACGAGTAAGGATCACTTCCTGCCAACTCATTAGCACATCCTAACCTTAAGAGCGTCAAGAATAATTGACCCAATGACCTCCCATTAGCAAGGTGCTTTAACTATGAGAACCCAACCAGTTGAGCTAACGCTTGGGGCTACAGGAGGCCTATTAAGTATATTATTTATTCAATTTAAGTTTATAATTTTTAATTAAAATGTTTATTTTGTTGAGATTATTTGAGATTTTCTTTTTTATTTTTAAAATAATTTATTTATATAAGACAAATTTTGTTTGCAAATAATTTAATTATAATATTGAAAATATATATTTATATCATATAAATAATTTTAAAAATATATGTATTTTCCCAAATTTTTGGATGATACATTTTTTTTAAGAATTTAAAGTGAGTAAATGCTCTTGAAACCATTATAATAGTATACCTTTTGAGAGCTCAACTTGTGCATGAATTGAATTTAGATGAAAAATTATAACAATCACTCCTCCTAACCATTTAAATTAGACTTAATTAACATAAACTTAAATATAGCTATTTATTATTAAAAAAAAAAAAAAAAAAAAATATCCATCTCTAAAGAAACTAAAGAATACCACAAAAATATCAACATAGATCCATCTTAAATTTGGATCTACCAAGCCCCGAGAGGAATCAAGTTCAGAGTTAAGATGGATATAAGTTGGTACTCTTGCATTCCATAATGGATTTCCTCAAGCCTTTAAATAGGCTTCATCGTAACAAATACAACGAGAAAATACCATGGGCTTGTAAACCACTATCGATAAACCCATCAAATGACTTTAACTGAAATTTATCTTGCTAATTGTTAAATTTTTTAATTTTAATTTAATTATTATTTTTTTAAATAATGTAATTACATAATATTACAATATATTACATAACATTTTACAACATTACTGGTTGTAGAGTGTTGCACAACAAAAAAAACTTTATAAATTTCCAATATTCTACAATATCATCTTACATACTTTGTACCTTTTTACAATGTTCATTAAGAAGTTAAATGTTAATTGGGGGTAGTATTTGATTTCATGGAGAGTGGTGAGTCTAAGTGTTACTAAAAGGCACATGACCCCATTAAAAGTAGCCTCTATGATGGTGAAAATGGACATTGGTTCTTTTGCAAATATTCTTTAAGTTGAAAGTATCTTTTAATCTTGGAGTAAGGCCTAAAATTGATTATGTTTGTAATGAAATATGTTCCTCTAGGTACATTTCCAAGGTTAGGGTCTTGCTTCTTTCTCATAGTTTAAAACTTCTTAGGGACCCACAAGATATCATCGCTCTACAATTCCATTTATTTGTGCTCAAGCTACACGTAACACTCCAACTTTTACTTCTTCAATGATACAGGGTGGCGTATCACGCTAGATTTCATTTTTTTGGGTGACAAAGGATTTGTACTGCGTGGTTCTAGACTTAGCCAATGACATAGAAAAATTCTAACCAGGGAAGGTTGTGAGTTTTACTTCATGATGGAGACAAGATTGCATTCAAAGGCTATTCAAGCCATCAAACAGGTTTTCAAAAGCAAGTGTTGACTTGTATCAACACAAGGGTCCCTTACTTGGGAAGTCTTGACAATCTCATCTTCCAACGAGACATGAAGAACTTGGTATTATCACGTCAAAAAAATATTTTCCAATGATATACCATTGCCAAAAGCGATTTTGCTAATGACAAGGAGTATTGCTCCAAAGTAGTTAAACCATGACACAAAATAGAGCTCGATACTCAAATTATGATTTTTCTTAGTGATACATGATTTATCATCTAGGGGTTTGCAAATCCATCAATGGGGATCCCAACTCATTCAAAATTTGAATGGAGGCAAGCCCAAAGGCTATGCTAAGGCTCGACTCAATAAATATAAATGTGTTGATGAAAGGCTTATTAAGATTTGATTCACGCCATTAAGGAAAGTGCATATTCTCATGTCCAAAAACTTTTGTATATACTTTTAGAAATATACAAATGTAAAAAAAAAATTAACTGAAATTAGGCATTTTGCATTACATTAAATAAGGAATTTTTTGTTATTGGTCTAACCAAAGGGAAATCAGACCTGTAACATAAGTTCAAAGTCTTGAGGTTGCTAAGGCATCATCTAACTAGATCATCTTGTAGATAGAAACTTATAAAAATAGGTTGGTTGTGCTAAACCTTGACATACATTGACATGAGAAGACAAAAAAGACTACTAGTGTTACAAGCAAAAAAACCAGTGAGTCATAATAACTATTATGAAGAATCTCTAGGCATCTGCATTGGCTGGTCACTAGCCTTACCCAAGGAGAAGGAGATGTTAGTTAATCTTCTAGTTAGAATGGTCAATTTTCAGTCTATATTATTAGTTTTTCCCTCCAGCTCTACCAATTCGACAGAAATATTTTGTTGGGTCCTCCTATACATCCCTATGCAACTTGCAATATGAAAATGATGTTTGACCTTGCACCAACTTTGTGCCATGATCGATAAAGTGACAAAAGCACATGCAATGTGCCAAGTATAGTTGGAGTCGCAACCCCTTTTGTGTGAGCTAGCATCATATCAAGGTGAGGGGGGAAAGCCCACACTTGGGAACCCTCCTTGGGGGAGAACTGTAAAAATTTTAATTCGTCAAAAACTTGTATTAAAAATATCGTATAGCAAAGTTTCCACTATAGATACTCATCTTCATACATTCATTCATTCTTTTCCAATACATATTCTACATCGTTTCTTATCACAATTTCACTTCTATGGCACTAAGTTCATTAAACGCCTTCTTGCATGCTTCATACTCTTGCAACAACCAATGTATTCCCTCTATACTACAATTAATTACTTCCATACATTTACCAAAATAAACTTCACAATGAAGCTTGGGTTCCCAATCATTATGCAATACATAAAGATTTCTTCGAAAATGTGTATTTCCTTTAAGAGGCCCTTAACCCTTCATGTCATTTCTTGTCAAGGTTAAATGCTCAAAGTAAATGGTGAAGCTTGGCTCTCCTTTAATTTTTAATGCAAGGAGGCAAAATTTAAATACATATCTCGAGTCCCCCACTCCAACACATGATTCCTATGTGCCCAAGCTTTAACAGATGGATGTGGGTAGCTATTGATGAATATATGTGTTGCATCTTACATTTAGACAATGTTGGAAACCCTCTCTCAGAGTGTATAAAGTAAAAATATATAGTGAGAGGTGAGTCTGAACACCGAAGCAAGACTGTAAAGGGTTTTCCTAAGTTCAATTTCCACCCATAAAATCCAAGTTTTGTAAAAAAAATACAATCCCTTGTGAGTTAATGATCCAGTTGGATATCGGTGGCCACCCTCCTATCCCACCTAGACCTCCATTTGGTTTCATCAGTTTCCTTGTTTATAGCACAATTTACTATTTTTAGCAGTTTTTCAGGTCTTGAACTTTCAAAGATGTTTTGACCCCCTAAATGACATTTTTTTGTTTTCCTGCACAAGTCTGTATCAGTGGTATCAGAGTCGTTTTCTCTTTCTCTGTTTTTCTTTGCATGTTCCCAACGAGGTCGAGGTATAAGGAGTTAGGGCTAGAATTGGTTGAACCTTTGCAAGACCAACCTCGTAAACCCTGACGAACTCCCATGGTGGAAGAAAAGAAAGATGAGGAAGCAGGAGATCCCTTCAAAATATTTCTCGAAGAAACCCTCAAGTGACAAAGGAATGAGATGATGGAAAACTTCGCCCGGATCCTTCAGCAAATGCCCACAAGCGACACATCTTCATCCAGAAGCCACTCTAGAGGCGCCACTCCCTTCAAGGTACATTTCAACTTTGACATTCCCATATTTGAAGGCCAGATAGATGCATATGTTGTGGATAGAAGGTTAAATATGTTGGAAGGATATTTTTCGGTTCATGATTTTTCCAATCGGGAAATATTACTTTCGTACTCCTCAAAGTCGCCCCCCATGTCAAGGACTGGTGGGAAACCTACTGTGAAAATATGGATGAGAGAGAACCCTCACTATTTTTAGCTGCACCCAGTTGGAATTCTTTTTTAGACGTCATCAAGGAACAATATTACCCTGTGGGGAGTTACAAGGAAAAGTACATACAATGGACGACACTACAGCAACAAACAGATCAAGATGTGAATGAGCTGATGAATATTTCCCATACCCTCCACACAAAGTTGGGTATCAAATATTCGAAAAAAAATAAAAAAATTGGTGCTCAAGTGATGCAGTTGCTTGCACAAATACATTCAAGAGGAAATGGAGTTTCTGGACATCTCTTCGCTTGGTGCAACATATCGCTATGCTGCCAAGATTAAGCAAAAATTCAAGCAAAATAATTGAGACTTTGGATATGTGAACCCAAAGCAGAGAAAAGGTACCCCCAAGCCACAGAGCAAAGAAAGAGTTAGGCAGAAACCCCTCAGGGAAACTCCTCGAAGCTGAAAGCCAAGAATAATAGGAAGGCGAAGAAGGACACTAACAAATGGTGTGAGTTCCATAAAACTCCTACTCACAACAAAAACAAATATTGCGCAAAGAAAACACTGGTGGTCGAGTTAAAAGACTCATAAATGGATGCATGCTCTAATTCTGAGTTGAAACCTGACAAGGGAATCGACAAAGGGAAAGCATATCATTGACGCATAACCCGCTGCAATGGTAGCCACCACCAAGCTCCAAAAGGCAGAACCTGTGTATCCATAGGAGGGGGAGCACCTCTTCCACTCACGAATGTGGGTAAAGGGTTCGCAGTGCAGTTCATCATTGACAGTAAGAGCCAGAAGAACTTGATCTCAATCGAGGTTGTCAAGAGATTGAATTTTCCGAAAAAATCACACCCACAGTCGTACATCATCGGGTGGATTCATTAGGGGCAAGATCTTCGTGTCATCCCACAATGTCGCTAGCCCTATAGCATCAAGCCCTTTGCAGATGAGGTATTGTGTGACGTTGACCCTCTTGAATTCTATGATTTTTTATTAGGTCAACCATTCCTATGGAAATGTCAGGTTGTATATGAATAAAAACCTTGTTCAGTTAGTATTACTTTGGGTCAGAAGTTGTACATGATACCAGAGGTAGCGTTATTTACCGCCTTTTCTTTGATCTCTACTAAACAATGCAATAAGATCATTTCCCAAACTAGGAAATTTGTCTTCCTTATGATTCTCCCTCAGAACAAGAGGAAGATTGTGGCCACTTCCACACCCTCCAAACAGGGCTTCTCTGCCAGTAGCAACATATGGATAAGTGTGTGGAGGAGTACAGGGACATCTTCACCTTGCCCACAAGGGTAACCCTGCACTGTCAAGTCAAGCACTCGATTGATCTAACCTCGGGCGCGTTGCTAGCCATTGGACCGATCTACTCACGCTCTATTATGGAGAACAATGAAATCAAGATGCAGGCTTAAGAGCTACTGTAGAAAGGGCACATCAGGCCAAGCTCCTCACCCTATGGGAACCTAATTGTGTTGGTATATAAGGACAGAATCTGGAGGCTTTGTATTGACTGTCAGACACTGAATAAGATCACTATCTAGAATAGGCATCCAATCTCGTGGATCTATGACATTTGAACTAGCGCAAGGGGGCCAAATATTTCAACAAGATTGACTTGAAGTCTGGTTACCACCAAGTACTAATCGAACCCTCTAATTTGTGGAAGATTGCCTTCAAATCCAAGGACGATATTTTCGAACGGCTGGTCATGCTTTTCGGGTTAATGAATGTCCCCACAACCTTCATGAGGCTGATGGATGACATCTTGCGACCCTTCACCAACTCATTCATGGTAGTATATTTGGAAGAAATCTTGATCTTCAGTCATAGTTGGGAAGAGCACCTACACCATATTCGATAGCTCCTCCAAACCCTGCAACAACACAATTTGTGTTCCAATTTGGAAAAAATCACTTTTGACATGACCTAGGTTCAATATCTGGGGTACATCATTGATGAGTAGGGTGTGCATGTCGACCCAGCCAAGATACAACTTATTCAAGATTGGCTAGCCCCAACCACTCAAACAGAGCTCCGCAACTTTTTGGGTCTTTCCAATTTCTAATGTAGGTTCATGTTGGGTTTCTCTCATATCACTTGGACTTTGAGTCAAGTCACCAAGGGTGGAGTGAAAGAAAAAAAAAATTGGTCCAAATCCCAACAGAAGGCGTTTGAAAAATTGAAGCATCGTTTTTACTCCGCACGAGTGCTCACATTACCAGACTTGCAACAACCATTTGAGATTGAGACAGATGCCTTTTACTATGCTATTGGTGCAATTCTTACTCAACAGGGGCATCTAGTGGCATATTACAGTTAGACACTTTCAGAAACAGTCCGAAAGTATCCCACCTATGGAAAAGAGATGTATTCCATTGTGTAGGTTTGCATACAGTGGAAGAATTACATTTTGGGGAAGGAAACGATCATCCACACAAATCATTGACCCCTATAGTTCATACAGACACAAGGAAAGTTGTAGAAAGATCGCCATTAGAAATGGTCCACATACCTACGACAGTTCCATTTGAAAATTAAGTATAAGAAGGGAAAAACCAATAATGTTGTAGACTGCCTCAGTCGACCGCTGGTCATGGCGTTGACCATTGTGCTCGACTCTTGTGGACACAAAAATTCAGAATGGCCACAACTTTACAAGAGTGACCTATAATTCAACACCACATATCAGATGCTCCTGGAAGGAAAGAAAGTTCCAGACTTTCACCTCTAGGATGTGTTATTGTGCCACCCGGGACACCTCTGTGTTCCTTCAAGCGAGTGTGCCAAGATGATGTGGGACGCGCACTACAGTCGAGTCACTGGAACTTTTTGGGTAGAAAAGACAGTGGTGGTGTTGTAGAAGTATTTTTATTGGCCAAATCTTCAACAAGATGTTGGGAAGTACATAAAATCCTACACTTCTTGCACCATTACCAAACCTACAATTAAGAAACAAGGCATGTATACTCCTATGCCTACTCCTTACCGGCCCTGGAAATCCATCTCCATGGATTACATATCGAGCCTTCCTTCTACTAAGCATGACAATGACTATGTTTTCATGGTCATCGACATATTCTCCAAGATGGCCATTCTGGCGGCCTACAAGAAGAGTATCACAGCAGAAGCCACTGCCAAACTCTTTTTTGAACGAATGTGGGTACATTTTGGGATCCCACAATCCATTATCTTAGATCGGGACAACAGGTTCCTAAGTGCATTCTGGTCAAGCCTCTGGTTGTTGTTAGATACCAAGTTAACTAAGTCCACGACCTTCCACCCCCAAATTGATGGCCAGATAGAGGTTGTCAACATGATGATCGTGCACATCTTACACATGTACAACTCAAAGCATTCATGCACATGGGATGAAAGCCTCTCCGCAACTCCACTGGCCACAACCTCTTTCAAGTGGGACTAGGATTCCAACCACTATATCCCATTGATATTGCCATACCACTTGCAGCTACTCCAACAGATTCGACTCATGTACAATCAGAAGCCGATAGAGCTAACAACTTCATTGAATTCATTCATCACATCTTCCAGAAGGTCCATGACATATTGGACAGAGAAAATGCTAAGTACAAACAATGCCATGACCAACATCGGGGGTGCCACAAAAAATTTAGGTGGGTGACAAAGTTTGGTTACAGTTGTAAAAGGGGTGCCTCGCTGGGGACTACCGCAAGCTTCAGCCGCTCCAATATGGGCCTTAAAACATCACCAAGGTTGTAGGGGACAATTCTTTTGAGATCAACATTCCACCATTCCTTGGACTACACCCATTATTCAATGTGGACCGACTATGACTATACTTTCCCCCATTGTTGCAAACATCTGACACTGTTGAGCAGTTGACACCAACAGAGCTCAACCCAAGTTGCATGGAACATGCCACAACTAATAGGATCATGGACACACATATCAATAACACTCACCGATAGAGGATCCAAGTATATAGAGTTGTCAAAGTCGACCAACTCCTTCACTAGGGCAAGTGGCTCACTAAATACTAGGTTCAATAAAAAATTCCTCACCTCATGGAGGCTTTGCACGCAATCAGGACCATTGCTTCATAAGGGGGGAGGACTGATCCAGGTGGATATCGGTGGCCAACCACCTATTTCACCTGGACTTCTAGTCGGTTTCATAAGTTTTTTTGTTTATAGCACAATTTAGTATTTTTAGCAGTTTTTTCAGGTCCTGAACTTCAGGAGTTGTTTTGACCCCCTAAACGATATTTTTTTGAGGTTCGTAGCAAACCCATAGCTATAAGAAAGGGATTGATGCAAATCTTGTATTTCTCAGAGAGATATTTCTAACAAGGTATCATATGGGCTAAACGAAGATCATATGACCAAGTTACAAACCTGAGAAATTGACTGCGCAACTAACCCTAATAGGGCCCACAAACTCTTGGCGTTCCATCTCCTAGGGTTAGGTTTTTGGTTGTTTAGGGTTTCCCTTTGATGTTAAATAATAAAAATGCCCTTGAGCCTCATTGTAACAGAGTTCAGAGGCATGCAACCAACACATCTCTTCTCATATATAAACTACCATCGTCCAAGCTAGTTATTTCCATTATGTATGTCAGCATATTACAATTCTTTGATATTAATGAAATGAGAATTTATTCCTGCTACATCTCTGCGTTTATGTTTATTTCTGTATTTTGTTGTGTTCCTACATAAGTCTGGATCAGTTAAACCATAAGAGTTGAGACCACCTACATACTGATAGACTGTGCTCTCATATCAAACCTAAGAGTGATCATATTATAGGCTAGGTTCATGCTTGAAAATGTGGACATTCAAATTGTAAGCATAAATTATTGTAAACTATGTAAGGTCATGATATCTCCTTGTATTGTGAACAAGGATGCTTATAATTTCTCTTCCATTGTTAGTAAATAGTCATGAAGATTATTTAATGTATCATTTTGAGCTCTTCGCCTCTACAACCAATCTACCATTATATGCCTTGGTCCATCATCCCAATTCTTTACTCAGTTAAGGAATATAATATAAGAAAGATTTAGGGCAATATAAAGGAGATCCCGAGGAACAATACCCCAATTCTACATGCTTAGGATCCTAAGCTAACCCCCAGAACATCATTGCAATGAAAATTGAGTGGATTAGTGAATATATTGCATTACAACATCAAATGTTCGATGAAGACTATAAATCACTTTATCTTCTTATAAAACTTAGAAGTCAACTGTGAAACCGAAAGATCAACCTAATATCATAGCTCCTAATGGCACCTTCAGAAACACTCTTCCATGACCTAGTTTATTCAATCACAAAAATCATCACCACGAATCATATATAATAAGTAACAACATAATATACATATACAACTGAAAAACATCAAGTTCAAAAATAATTGTGCAAACTTATCTGAAAGGAGTTTCCTGCAAATTAAAAAGTGTGTGTGTGTTTCCACCCAACCTTAGGCTTAGCTAGGCCTACCTTGCCTACAACTCACCAACCCCTAGCCAAGCCATGATGCCACCAAGGGTAACTCACGTACTGAAGAAATGTTTTAGCTATGATAGCCACTTTGCATCACAAGAAAATAATTGTAGTCACTCTCTACACGTTGGGCCAATACTTCTATGAATTCCTTAGATGCCCTCCTAACTAATTATAACTACACAAAGTAGTCCCTTCTTTAACAATGAAATCCTTAACAACCTCCCTTCTCTGTGCTTGCACTCCAACCCAAATAGCATCAAATTGACAACCCCCTTTTTCCTAGTTCAAGTTGGGTTTTCTTTTCCTAAATTGGCAGTCAAACTTAGGATTTAACATACCCAAACACTCAAGAATGGTCACACTTTCGATTCAACACCTTTTGGGTATGAATTTTGGCTCCCCTAAGAAGTTTTATATACTTGAAATTTCCAACAAACAAAAAAAACCACTCATGAATCATTGCATTTTTCTCTTGTGGATATTATTTTCTCTTTGAAAACTTTTCTTCTACACTTCCTAGGAGTTGAGCATACTCTCCACATTTAGAAAACATTCCCTCTCCCCCCTCATGTGCATTCCCCTACTCTAGCAAAGGAAGACCCATGATTAGTCGAACTCTGTTAGGTGATTTCGCAGGTCAGAGCATAAAACTCAGGATGGGTACTTATTGTATCCATCTCTAACCAATTTTAGCTACCCACTCAATCTCCATACCCCATAAGTGTGGGTGGTTGGCTACCCAACTACCTAGTTCCCTTCAATAACTAATTTTTGGGAACTAGGAAAGAGGGAAATGATTTCAAAATCCTTTTTTTTGACATTTTGACAACATGGGTTTTTGGCCATGGCTGAGGTGATTTCCCAACACCCTCATGGATTCCTAATGGTGGTGTCATGGTTAGTATTAATGCTCCACCCTTCAATTAATTAGGTGATGATCTATTTCATTAATTAACAGAATACAATTATTTAAAATCAGTCCATCACAATTCAAAAATCACCAAAACGTTTATGCCATAATTTGCAATGACATTAAGTCATAATTACAATTATAGACTGGGAGAAAATGCGGTGTTACAATGTTTTAATAAGACCTTCTCTTCCTTGGATGTAAGGAAATAGTCTAATGACCTAGGATCCAAACACATTTGATAGGAGAGAAAATTTGCTCGCTTATAGATCACCAACAAGTCATTTTAGATGACATTGTTTTCCCTAAATAAACATGATAAGTGAGTAACAACCAACAATGGCAGTCCTCACTATTGGACAATAAGGTTATGATAGATTTTACCCCAAAAAATATATATATATATTTTTAAATTAATTTTTCAATACAAATACTTCTCTATGTAAAACAAGATTTATCAAAAAAAAATTAATTAAAAAATCTAAAATTTGATATTGATGATAGTAGCTATGCGAGTAGTTATAACTTTCACCAATAAGAAAAATGATTACTTGGTTTGTTTAAAAAACCTTTAAGAAAGACATCTTAAATCTTTATAATTTTGTGAGTTAAAAATGTTCATAAGATTTTGTAAAACACTTACTATACAAATATTTAGGAAGAAAATGCCTCTTATCTTTATTAAATAAATAAATTCTTTTAACTCACAATGTTTTATTAATTATTCAACATCTTATATCACTTTGAAGTTCGGTTTTATTAACTTAATAATGTTATTATTATTATTGTTTGAATCTTAACTGCATCAAGAAAAACAAATACTCCACGCTAAATTTTGTTTAATAAAATTAGATTATATATATATATATATATATATATATATATATATATATATATATCATTTTTTTTTAAATTGGATTTAAAAACATAAAAATTAAAAAAATTGTATATATAAAGAATGAGGGTTGAGAAATATAAACAAAAACAGAGACAATAATCATAATTTCTTACTTATCTTAGGCTGTGGGCTCTGCGGACCAGTTATACACCCACGTGATGAATAAGATAGGTGCAGGGTGTGTGGATAAATGCATGGGGCGGGAAAACCGCAAAATTTGGACGAGTAGGCCGAGAGGGATTATATTGTGACGTTGTGAAGATCTGTAATAATAGCAGTTTCTCTAGGCTGTTTGGTAGTTGCGGCTCTGCGGCTCTACTTCTGAAGCTTTGAAGTTCGCGAGTTCGATCTTATATAAACTAACCGCAAAATTTGGACGAATCAATAGCTCCGCGGCTAGGGTGATATCCAGACCAGTATTGCAGGGGACTTCGATACAAATTCTTCACAATTTTCGAGTCATTTCTCCGTCGGTTATATCAGGTGCACATATTCCTTTTCTTTTTTTCTAATATATATCTAGTGCTCATATATTTGTTCACAAGTATGAATAATTCATCGCATCTACCAAATATTGTCAAAGGTAGACCTAGCACAGTTACTCTACAGAGCTTCTATGAGTATATATAGTCTTTAGAGAAACGTAGAGAAGAAAGAGAAGTCAAGCTACAAACAGAGTTAGAAGCCATGCTGGAAAATAAATTTACATCTCTTGAAGATAAGATCAAAAAACAAATAGAAAATAAAATAAAACTATTGGAGAATGAGATGGAGACAATGGAGATTAGATTACATGTAATAGAAAAACAAAGCCAAGATATGAACCAAACATCCCAACAAGATGTTGATACTTTAGACAGTCTTAAAATGAAGGGCATGATTAAAGAACTAGAAGAAAAAGTTAATAACAATCTCGCCCTAAATAGTGTGGTAAGTAAATTAGATATCAAACCCATTAAAAAATAAATGAAAAAATTGATAGAATTAAAACATGAGCGTAACAAAAGGGCCTTGAACCTTATAATCTTCGGTTTGAAAGAGGAGGTAGACGAGGATACTTTAGCCATAGCCCAGGCATAATTACATAATAGATTACAAATCGAAACAACGTGTCTCATAGAAGCAACAAGGTTGGGGAAATTAACAGAGAATAAAGGAAGGTTGATCCGGATAAAGGTGAGCTCTACTGACCATAAGTATGACATACTTAATAAAACCTCAAGTCTAAAAGGAATGGGAATATTTATAAATGAAAATCTCATTCCAGAAGATCAAGCAGAATTAAGAAAAGAGGTTCAAAAGGTAAAAGAAGCTAGGAAGGAAGGAAAATGGGCAATAATAAGAAATAGAAAAGTTGTTATTCGAGATAGAAACAAAAAAGATAGTAATAAATAGAAATTCAACACGCTCTGGATTCTTTCTTGGAACTGTTGGGGCTTTCCATGGAACAAAGGCCCCAATCTAAGTTGGATCTCGAATGATGTTGACATTATATTGCTAGTTGAAACTTGGGAGCACAAAGAATCTAAGGTCCCTAACATAGATGGCTTTGTACTATGGTTAATCTGGAACAAGAGATCCTACCGTAGAGGCATTGGGGGTATAGCTTGTTACATTAGGAAGAACATCTCCCCCCATGCTAAGCTTTATAAAAAAGACCCTTACAACCAATATATTTGGATAGAGATTACTGACATTAATGATAAACAAACCTACATAGAAATCTGTTATTTTGAGCCTATCAATTCTAACTTCTATAAGAAAAAAAATTTAGATAAAAATGGTCCTTACAATGGTTTAGAGAATGATATTTCTAGCCTAAGGAATGAAGGCAATATCCTCTTAATGGGTGACTTTAATGCTCGAACTTCAAGCAACCAAGCTATTCTTCTAAGCAATTATTCCAACCCTAATCCTCTTTGGTTAGACGAAGACCTTCCTCTAGCTAACCGGTACAAAAGAAGCTCTGAAAATCTAGGGGGGAATTTGTTTGGGCCTGAGCTAGTCAAGCTCTGCAGTGCTAAAGATCTCATAATTTTCAACGGTCTAAAGAAGTGGCTCAATTCTAGCCAGATGACTTGTATCCATGGGCTTGGTAGCAGCATCGTAGACTATGTTATTTCTGATATCCCTTTATACAACGAAATAATAAATTTTGACATCCTAAATGAGCATGAGCCTGACTCTGATCATAGACCTTTAATTGTAACTCTCAATTTTGTCATGCATAGAGAGCCAATAGAAGATAATCCTTATAGCCTTAAGAACTTAATCTTTGATAGAAATAAAAATTATTTTTTTCTAAAAGGCTTAAGAATTAATATGCTTCCTTTTATCTAGTATAGACAACATAGAAGACCTCTATCATAATTTTACTATAGCCCTCTCATATTCTATTAACAAGTTATCAATTGAAGTTTCAAGTAATAAAAGAAATAGAAAAACCAACCCTTGGTATGATAAAGACTGTAAAAGTGCGAGGAGAGCAATTAAAGAAGTTGTTGATGAGTCTCTTAAAATTGACAAGATAAAAATATACAAAGCCCTAACTAAAAGGAAAAAAATGCAATATATTCATAAAAGATAAGAAAATCTCTTACACCTCTCTAAGGTAGCTCCTAAGAAATTCCGGAGGCAGATTCTAACTAGAAAAACTAAAGATAATAATAGAATTGCTTTACACGACTGGAATTCCTATCTTAAAAATCTTTATGAATCTCCAAATGTCATATATAACTTTGAAACCCTGCTCACAACGGAACAAGTTTTCTCATTAGAAGTCATAGATTTTTGGGTTAAGTGCCTCGCAAATGGAAAAGCTAAGGACATTGAAGGTTACCAGGCATAAATCTTAAAAATTGGAGGTCCTGTCCTCATCCTTCACATCCACAAGATTTTCAATCAAGCTGTCAAGCAAGGGTTCCCTAAGCCTTGGACTCAAAGCCTCATTATTCCTATTTTTAAAAGTGGGGATACAAATAACCCCTCTAATTATCGGACAATTATGATTAGCCCTCTCTTAGCCAAGTTACATGGTGTTATTTTGGAAAAGAAGATGAGTATATGGCTTGAAAGTGAAGGTCGGCGGGCTAAAGGCCAAGCGGGTTTTAGAAGGCGACACTCAACAATGGACCACCTCGTTATGCTTAGGATCATTGTGGAGGAATGTCATAATGATAAATCCAATCTCTTTTGTTGCTTTGTAGACTTTAGAAAGGCTTTCGATACAGTTCCTAGAAATAACCTATGGAATAGATTAGAAGAGCTTAATGTTCCTTTCGAGTTGAGAGCTGCTGCTATAAGGTTATACAAGAATGTAATTGCGAAGTTTAAGAGCAATGAGGGGTGGTCGAAAGATATTAAGTGTAATATTGGAGTTAAACAGGGTTTCCCCCTCTCTCCTACCCTATTTGGCATTTACATCGACAAGCTAGAAGGTTGTTTAGAGGAAGCAAGTTGTGTTGACACGATCTTAGCTAGAATAGTCATCATCCTTCTTCTCTATGATAACGATATTGTTCTTCTGGCAAGGTGCCCATTTGATCTTGATAAGAAATTGAGGCTCCTTATGATTTCTGCTCTACCATGGGTATGACTGTTAACATTGACAAAACAAAGTTATGATTATCAAATCCAAGAAAGACACTTACGCTAATTTTGTGTATGACAATAGCAACTTGGAGGAAGTGTCTTCTTACAAGTACCTAGGAATTGATATTCATCACAAGCTCAACTGGAACTATAACATTGAGAAGAGGATTAATGGATGGTGGAAAGCTTATTTTGGTCTTGAAAATAATTGTAAAGCAACAAACCTTGTGATGTGGAATAAAAAGAAGCTCCTCTTTGAAACTTTAGTCACTCTTGTTATCTTGTATGGATGTGAGGTTTGGGGTTGCAGCATCTCTAGAGAATCCTGGAGAAAGATTGAGCAAATCTAGAAGTGTTTTATAACGTATAACCTCAAAATTAAAAGCAATTCACCCTATCCTATTCTCCTTATAGAAGTGGGTCTTTCCCCTATCGAGAGCCTAGCTATGACAAAATCAATAACATGGGAGACCATAGGCTTCCTAAGCTAGCTTTAAATTACAACCAAAACCAACTAAGGCTCAAGCGAGGTTGGTATAAAGATACCAGAGCCTAGTTAAACCATTGGGAGATCGACGAAAATGTTGCATTGCAAAATATTAATAACATTAAAAATATTGTTACTTCTAAGTTTAAAAAGAAAATGTGGTGTGAGAAGGATTTAGAGGCTAAAAGAAAATTAAGATATTATAAGGAGGTCATCAACCCTACTTTAGAAGATCAAAAGTATCTATCTGTTTTAACGAGCTCGAAGAAAAAAATTTAATATAGCCAAGATAAGAACGAACTCTCATGAGCTCCACAGTGAAACAGATCGTTGGGCAGTTCCTAAAACACCATGGATGGAAAGGATCTGCCATCTTTGTGAGAATATGAACATTGAGGATGAAAATCACTTCCTCTTAGAGTGCCCCGTGTACGCCCACATTAGATCTCAGTTTCATAATCTTTGTTGCAATACCAACCTTCCTAGCCTTTTAACATGTCAAAATTATAGTGAGCTCGGGACGCTTCTCTCCAAGCTCTTTGAGCATAGGAGTACAATTTTAAAACAAACTAATTAATTCGTTTCTTTAGGTCCGATAGACCAAAGTTTGGTCTCATCCAGATCCGACGACCAGTGCTCGATCGCATCGCTCAAATCCAATGCCCCATTCACTTCCTCTCTGTCGATGCCGATCATGCGATTCAATCCTGGCTGTTGAATCCGCAAGAACCAATGGCCAGGATCTTTTCCACCCGCCCATTTCATATCCCACAAAGGCGTTTCCACTTTGATCGTGACCGTCCATCCCACCAGATCTGACAGTCCAGATTTCATCGCACTCTGCCTTCCCCTTCCTCTGTGCCACTGTTCCGCTGATTCCCAATTAGATCTCCGCCGTCCATTTTGTAGATCCGACGGTCAACATTTAATCTGTCGTTGGCTCTTCCCACCTTATCGCCTATGCATCTTTCCATGTCACGCTCTCATCCCCACCGTCAGATCTTCCGCCATGCTTCATTAGCCCTATTCTTATTCAAGGGGTCGTGAGTCCCCAACTAATCATAATGCCATGCAAACCCTTCTCTTTCAGTAATAGGCAGTTTCGGCCGTTCTTTTTTTCATCAGTGCATACCTTACCCTTATTATAATAGTAGGGCTGCTCCCCTTATTATCTATATAAAGAGAGTGGTCAGCCCTCTTCTCCCATCTCGAACCCATCTAACCCCCTAATGATGCATCGTTCTTTAGCCGCTGTTTAGCAAAAGGGTTTGATAGAACTATCATGGACGTTAACCACCACCACCACCATCATCATCATCATATATAAAAACTAATTTATATTAATTTTAAATTGTAATTTATTGAGTATTAAAAATTAAATTAAATCAAATAAAAGATGAATAATTATATATGGGGGTAGTTTAATTTACAGATACAATTTTAAGCAAGAATGTGATTTTTTGTTATTTAAAATACATTTTTGAATATATAAATATATTCAACACCTTGAAAATATCTTAAACATTTGAATTTTACATATTAAACAACTTAAACTCAAAGTTTTTAAAATACTTTGCCAAATTTTAATTAAAATTAACCAGAAAAATATCATAAAAAACCATTTCATCTCTAAATTAAACTTCTCTACAAAATAATTAAATTAAATTTATTAATTTATATCACACATATATAATTTAATTTTTAATGCATAATATAAAATTAAATAATTAAAATATTCGCGAATTAAAAAAATTGAAAATATATAATCACTTTAACACAGTATTAGATTATTAAAATAATTAATAAAAAAATTTCAAATTTATATGATTGAAACAATTTTCTTCTTCATATTAATAATTAAAATTACACTTTTAATTCTCTGAATTAAACTTAGCCACATTTAAACTGTTAAAGTTTTAAAAAAAAATTGCAAAATAACCTATAATTACCTGAATCGAAATTCCTAACGTTCCCGGCACACATATTTTCAATAAGATTCCCTCTCTCCATTTTTCCTGCGCAGCATCTTTTCTTTTTCTGATTTGTCTTTGCATTGTGTTTGATGATTTGGACAGAGGCTTTTACTTTCTTCTTTCTGTGAACTATGTTTGCCTTTAAGTTCAGTAAGATTTTCGTGCCTGAGATCATCTCGCACGAAGGTCCCAAGTCCCACAATCCGATGACCACATCGCATTTAATAGAATTTCAATTAAAGATTTCGCCTCGGGATCGAATCCGGTTCCATCTGGTAATCGTCGTTTTTGCAGTTAATCTGACTGAATGTCAAAGCTGTTTCTTTCCCTTGAAAAATAAACTTGGTAGTCTGTTCTCTGGCGTTTGTAGCGTTCAGCCGTGAGGTAGGGAGAGACAATAGGGGAGAAGAGTTATAGTGGATTTTGTCCATCTTCTTCAAAAGTCATCATGGAGACGAACGAGAAAAAAGTGCTGGAAGTGGTAAGAAGTTTCTATTGAAAGCCCTTGCGTTTATTTGAACTGACAGTGAATTTCTACTTCAAGTTCTGTTAAAAACTTGGATATTTTGAGAAAGGTAATTGGCTATTGAAGAAAGGTAATACTCGGAAGTCAAATGTATAAATGTATTATATGCGCAAAAACATGATAATTATAATTGCAGACACAAAATTTGGTGAAAGTATCTGGAGTTGAGACAAACAAAATTCTTGACACTGTATACTGCAAAATTGCAAATCTCCATTATATACCGAAATATAAGGTGCCATTTCTTTTGGCAAATATATCTCTAATTTTTTTATTTGAAGTTCAATTTATCAAGTGAAAGGACTGCTTCCCACAGACCTATATCTCCAGTTAAATTACTTTTTATTGAATAGTTTTAGATATATTAAATTACGTTATCGGCTTGCAGAATCCTATAAGTCATCAGCTAGTTTAATTTAAAAAGAGAGAAGCAGCAAATTTTTAATCAAATTTAGTTGGACTTAACGCTGTTTCAAACAGGTTAATATCAAAGATACAAATCAGAATCTTCATAAAACGCCTGCCAAGGTACTTAAACAATTGTTGAAGAATCACCGAGTTTATGTATATATGGGTTTGTCCCTGCAAATTTTGATGCAAACACTAGCCTACAGATTTCTGGCTTTTAATGGCCTCACACAGACACACAGTTGCGAAAAGGTAGTGAATACATTTGGATTGTTTGCCCTTGGCTGGATTGTGGTTCATGTAATTCAGGTGGTTGTCCAGGGCCATCTCAGAAATGGTCCTGCTACTGCCAGTTTTGGGGCCTTGAACCTCTGGTGCATTTTTTGGGGCTCTCCCATATCTTTTTTCGCAATTCTGACGTTTTAAGAAGAACATTAAGACATCTACAAATTCTCTTTTCAATGAGCTAAAAGGGACCAATAACAGAGCAGCAAGCCAAAAGTTATGGTCCCAAGAAGCTTCCCTTTTATTTTTGTTTAGCTTGGCGTTAATGCTTAGCCTTACTTTCAAGTTAGGGTTAAGGTCTCGCATCTTAGGGTTGGTTGGTATTATTATGAAATGTAGTTTCAGCCTCTTGTTATGGGCTTTTTCAAATGATTACATTAGCCACATATCTTGTGGAAGATAGCTACCACTATTCTATCCATTGTATCTATATAGTGTTTTTCACCATTTTTGAAGTAACTGAATTTTGTTTTGCTATCTTTCATTTCATTCTCAACATTATCTGGATCATCATGGGCCATTCTGGAAGCCAGCCAAACCTGCTCCGACACCATGCTAGTTTTTTGAAGAGTGCACATGCATTCAACATAAACATGAGAGTGGAGGGAATATGTAACATTAAATCAATGCAGGAGCAACTATGTCGCGGGGTACCTGAGATAGGCTACCCACATAAAACTTTCATACCACACTCTCACAACTATACCATCTCTAGGTCACATAATTTATTACACCCTCATACAGTTACTCTAACATTAATTATATGTTGGTCACATGTCACTTGCACTTGTTCTTACATCATGTCAATCCAAGGTCTAAGTACTTACATGTGTAAACCTTTCTATATTTTGCAAGAAACATTACGCTTCTCAGTTTTGCAAGAAACATTACGCTTCTCAGTTTTTATCTCTTTATATATAAATAATGCTGCATTAGATACCAGTCTTAAGTTTTAACCAATTTGACAGAATTCTTTAGATTTCACTTTGCAAATTGCAATATATACTAACTTGTAATAAAGAGGGTTTAAGTACAGCTTTGGAACAAAGATTGTTGTTGCTTTTCCTGCTAGATTAACCGGATGTCGAGGTCTATTATTCAATTTAAATAATGTTCATAAAGTTTGTTTCTTTTAGTTTGAATCAATTCCATCCTCTTTACTTGCAGAATCCAGTTACAGATTATATTATTCCCTTGAACTCATTGCGTTGGTTGCACTTTATTTTTTTGAATGTAGTTTATGAGATGATTTTCTTTTACTTGTCATCATGTCAAATACTACTGTTCTAAAATATATATTCTTACTTGTAACCAAGAACCTTAGGCAGCAATTGCAAGAAATTCAGTAGATTTGCACACAATTGTCTCCTAATTATATTGTAGTTTATTTTGGATTGATGGTAATATTTCTCTCAACCAGGACGATCTTAATTTCCCAATAAATCAAATGGAATTTCGTTAATTGAATGAGACTGTTCTGGTCAACTGATTGCATTGAGTGAAGTGAGATGCGTTCTTCAATGCAGGATGGATGAGATGAGTAATGTACATGTGCGGTGTTGTAGGAACCATCCCCCCTCTGATCTAGAGGCAGATTCACGTCCAGTACGGATCTGCAATCGATCCTTTGACGGAACTGCGGTTTTGAAAATCGAAACCACAATTCCACCAAAAAATTTGTAGTTCCTGGGCTTTTGGAACCGTGACGGTTCTGAACCACAATTCTACAGGCCCAAACAGTGGTTCTGACGCAGGCCCTTCTTGAGCAACGCAGGGGATGACGCAAAAGGCTTCAGAGTAGTGCTGGGCTTTTAGTGGGCCAGAAAGGGCTCGAATTATTTGCTATTGTGTATAATTATTTGGGATTTTTTTATTTTGAATTTCTTCTAGTTATTGGGCTTGGCTCTATTTATTTGACTTGCAAGTGCCAAAAGATCAAAATTTCAAAGAGAAATTCTAAGTGTGAGGATCCTAATCCTCACCTAGCCTAAGACGGCTAGGGTTGGCAGTATTCAGCCTTTGGAAGGGTCGTCTAGCCAAGAGAAGGAAGTCGTTCAACTTTTGGACGTGGATCTTGTGAAATTTTTTGAATATCTCAAACAGAAACCCTACTGTTAATTTTCAGATTTACTTCTCCTACTTACATTAAGTTATTAATGTGAAATATCCAACATTAACATCGAAGTAAATACATCAACAACCTACACATACAGATCTAAACTGAATACATGCACAATGACAAAGTGACACACAAGGATTTTCTGGACAACTGTCCCCGAAAAAACCCAATGCGGGAAAATCGGTCTTCTGGCTGCTGGAGGGTTTTATTATTAAGTAGAATCTAAGTACAAAAAATTTGGGCACTAAACTGGTTAACCCGACAGAGAAATAAATAATCTGCAACTATACCTCTATTCTAGAGACAAAAAAAGCCGGCTAATTCACACCCTCAAACGGGATTTACGAACTCATCCCTTTTCGGTCTTCGAAGCCCCAGCGGCGCTGCGAAGCCCTCGGCGTCATCTCTTCTTTGCGTCGACCCTTACTGTTGCTCAAGAAGGGCCCACGTCACCCCAAGCCCCCGGTTCTCGCCCTTTCTTGTTGCCATTTTGAGCTTGCATTAGCCTACTTGTCTGAGGATCACCCACTGCTCTTGCCCTTTCTGCCCCGTGTCGGCCCCACTGCGTAGCCCACAGAAGCCTGCGCTACCCTGCAGCACAGGGTGTCGTTGCTCCTCGTCGTCTGCCCCCTCTGCGGATGCCTAGGTCTACGCTACTCCTCTTGTTGCACTTTTGGCCTAGGATCAAGCCCATCCCTTTCGTCAATACATACCCCTGTACGAAATTTAAAACACTTCTAAAATTCTTAGCAAACCATGCCCTAGAATTCTAGCTTAGTTTTAGTGCTCTGCCACTGTGTGTGTTCTCCAACTGAGCCCAAGCCCTCTTCTTATACTTTTCTCGTTCAAAAATCAACGGCCGTGATCTAATCTTGAATCGACGGCTAAGATTAGAAGATGCTTGATCCATGTGACTTAAGTCATTTTCATCACATGTTTAATTTAATTAACTTTAATCTTTTAATTTTCCTAAGTTAGACTTAGGGTTCTTAATTAAAAATATTAATTAATTAAATATCTCTTAAACAAGATGGAATTTCTTAAATCGCTTTTTGGGTCTTGGAGATCTTATGTACTCCAGTCCCTCCACAAATTTTGGGAGCTAGAGCACATTCGATGCTACCCCAACACCCCAAAATCTCAACAGATCTAAGGTCTAGACACCCAAATCTTCAAGACCCAGGTGCCAGAAACTCAACGCATAGTGTCCTTGTGGAAGCCACTAGCCCTAGAGGGCCTATTTGCTGCACAAATTGGGGTTTTCTTAAGTGTTTAACATCTGAAGTGGTTTTGCAGGTGGTTTCCTTGAGTTTAGGGTCATTTTCGGACTCGAATTTAACAATTTTTGCTTGTAGGTGGTGGCCGCCAGGGTTTTGAGGGCACTAGGCCTTGGCCGCTGCCCTAGTAGGCTTATTTCAGCCTAGCTGCAACCCTCAAAAGACCTATAAGCCCTTGCCGCAGGCCCATTAGGCGTCTAGGACCAAGCCACAGGCCTAATTAGGCCATAAAGACCTAGCTACAACCTTTGGTAGCTTGGAAATTGGATTGCAAATTGATTTTGGAGCTAACTCTTTGTGTTTGCAGGTCCATCACAAATTTGGCAAGGGTTTGGTGGTAGTTTATCATTGGTAATTTGTCATTTTTTTGTTTGAGGGCTAACAAATTTGTTTTGCAGGCTTGAGATCAAATTTGGAACAAGTTTGTGGGCTTGGAAAACCATTGTATTCATCATAGTAGCCCCACAATCTTGGCTGCTAGCATTTGGAGGCCTTCTAGGCCTAGCCACATACATTAGAAGGTCTGATCTATCATTTTAATTGGGTTTGAAGACTAATCTTTGTGGTTGCAGGTGTTAGAGGTCTCAAACATCGCTATTTTGGTGCCTCAACCAGCCAAGTTTGCCATCAAAGGAAGGCAGCTAGGCCTTAAGGGTTTGATCTCTCTAGCCTTTCCTCTTTTCTTGACTGTCACATTAATAACCAGATCTGAAGCTTATTATAAGAGTGGCTTAATCTCATAATAATCACCTTATGAAGACCTAAAAACACTCTCTAATAAGCCTAAGAACCTAAAGGAATACTTCACATGAAGTAAAATTTTGTTCATCGTTATTATTGCTTTGCTTTCAAGTGATTTTGGGACTGTTATCGCAAGAATAAGTGTTTGATCTGAATGACTGAAGTCTGGTGCATTTTCATTAAGTGATAAGGACATTGGTGCATTGGGTTCTTTTTGGAACTTGAGGATAAGATAACACTCTTGCATATTAACTCTTTGCCTCTTGCATTCTTGCATCATTACATTGTGTTTCTCTTTCTAGCATCCATACTTAGTTAGATGCATTTGTCAGTTTCTTCATATGTTGCATATCACTTTTAACAATCTCATCTTTCCTTGTGTTTATCTCTATTGGTGCTTGTTACTGTTGTGCTTAAGATTGCAAATCTCTATTGTGTCTATTTGGCTCATAATATAAGTGATAAAAAGATAGTGCTCTAAGTTGTTCTTGTTTCTAATTGCTAAGTAACATCAACCTAAGAGGACTTTGTTGATTTTTGTAGCATTAGAAAGTGCTCTAAGCCCCAAATTTGGTGGAGAGGCTTAGACGCGGGTATTCCAAAGAACCCAGAAACTGTTTGTGAAAATTCCACTTGGTTAATGTTTTATTAAAATAATCAATTATTTTAATGGAGACCCTAAGTCTAAAATTAGAGAAATTAAATAATTAAAGGACATTAATAAAACAAAGTGAGAATAATCTAGAAAAGGCGGAGATCCGTCATGTTATAATCTTAGCCGTTGATTAGAGATCTAATCTTGGCCATTGATTTCTCAATGAGAAGTCTATAAAGGAAGGCTTGAGGGTCATTTGGAAAGACATACACAAAGTGAATCTTGAGATCAAATTATTCTGACGGAGCAGTGCTCAGACGAAGATCAGATATAAGTGATTCAATGCAGTGAGGGGCAATGTAGCATTCGGAAACAGATTTTTTCTCAGCGGAGAATCATCAGCAGAGAGAGGCAGGAAGATGTCTAGTAGAGCCATTCAGGGTGACGCAGAGACAACGCAGAGATAGTCAGGGCTGCGCAGAGGTTGCATAGAGGTTCAGAGGGTTTTCGAGATTCAGTTGTCGGATCAGATCCAAAAGCCGGAAGCCGGGGTGTGAGACCGGGAGGCCCAAATCTGTGATTCCGAGAGTCAGATCAATCCTTTACTGGGGTGACACAGTGCCTAGAGGAGGTGATGCAGGGCCTACGCAGTGACCTTCAGAGGCAACTTTTCCAGTGATCGGATCAGCCGGATTTTCTAGTGATTATGTGAGGTAAAACTCACTTTCTTTCTGTCAGTATTTTTCTCTGTAACTGAATAACCCTTGAGGTATTCAGAGATGTATTCGGGATTTGCTACTGCTTAATAATATAAACCCTTAGATCTGTTGCACCAGTTTTCCCGCATTGGGTTTTTTCGTAGACTTAGTCCAAAAATAATTGTGTCCTATGTGTGATTGATTTCTTGCTTAGTTTGCTTGTTTCATAATCATATTTATTTAGTGTAGGTTGCTTCAGTAGTTACTTCAATAATTCAGATCTGAATTAATTATGTAAATGTAATTTACTTAATAGAAGTACACTTAGTTGATGCAGTAGGATTCCTTAGACTGTAAGATCTAGGAATTTTCACATGGTATCAGAGCATTTGATGTGAAACAGGAAGAGCAGATCTGAATTTGAAGTGAAGGCTGAATTGTTGCAACAACAATAGCAGCAGATTGAATCCCCATAGGGATTGCGCAGATCTAGCCAGGAGGGTTGAAGTCTTGAGGTTGTCTCTCTCTGAGTGAGTCGACAAAGAGGTAGGATTTTCGGTTCAAGATTTTTCCGAGGCAGAGGGAGCGACACAGAGCCTTCATGTAGAGACAGAGGGATGCCGTTTTTCTGCAGGTGCTTGCCATAGAAGAGAAGCGTTAGAAGAAAGAAAAAAATACTCAGCGGGGAATTCTTCCTCAGTGAGTTCCTAACCGAGGAATTCAACATTTTTCGAGGATTTGAGCAGCAGATCTATGAGCTCCTGAAGGAGTGCGTAAGCATGCCTAGGCTGCGCAAAGGGGTAGAAAGAGGAAGAAGTTCGACAGTGTTTGACTAAGATGGCAACTCATGGTCTTCGAGATCAGGACTGGTTCGAGGGTTCCTCCAACTATGTAATCTGGAAGGAAAGGATTCAGTTCCTTCTAGATGAATTCGATCTCAAGATGTTCGTGGCAAATGTGGTTGCTGTACCTACAAATTCGGATCAACTTAAGAAGTACAAGACCGATATGGCAATGTTGTAATATTCCCAATTAGCAAGCACTAATTGGAAATATTAATTTTGACCAATTTTGCCTTATATAATTAAATTATAAATAAAGGTGAGTAGAGGGGGACATAACTCACTCTAAAAAAAATAAAGTGCACTCCCTAGTAGACACAACATTGTAACTTAAGTGAACCAAGGGGGGCAAAAGGACCACGTAGGGAAGGGGCCCATGTGAACACTTGGAGAGACAGCGCAGGTTGAGTTGGCAACGTGGGGGCCAAGGAGGCTACGTTGGATGAGAGGCCTAGGGTTTGAGAGAGAGAGGCCAACGTTATATAAGGAGGAGAGCCTACTCATTTGGAGCATTCGATCTTATGATATTGAACTGATCATTCAACTTCTTGAGCACACTGGCTGTTTAGCCTGTCTGCAGCACTGTTTAGTGCGACGAGTGTCTTCGTTCGGAGATCTCACCCTCAGCCCCGGGGGACTTCGAATGCCTGCTCGGGTGAAGTTTTCTTTTTTTGTATTTTGGTGGGAGGATCGAGTTTTGTGTTTGTGGAGGAGCTTCTCTTCTAGAGACTGTGCAGTCCTAAGAGGGAGGACGCAATTCACTTGGTGGGGAGTTTGGTTTGATCTTGTTTGGAGGATTCAGGCTCTGAGATCGAGCAAGGGGCCAGCCCTTGCCCATTGGAGATTTTTGGTGGAGTTTGAGGCTGTATTTTGGAGTATTCTCTTTAGGGGCAACGCAGAGCCTTGAGGGATAGCGTAGATCCCCAAGGGGGTGTTTTTTGGGTTTGACTATTTGCGAAAAGCTTTCTGGGATTTTCCGGGTTTGATGAGTAGAGGCTGATTCCAGAGTTTCAGCATTTTCTGAGGTGGGGAGCAGCCCCAAATCTTCATGTGATTTCAGCAATAGCAGCAACACAGCAGTTCTCCGGCAGTTTGGACGCAGATCAATTTGCAGCCATTTCTTTATCATTCTGAGAGCTTTTCTTCACTTGCCTGGTGCAAGTCTAGGTGCCATCACTTTGATCACCTATTGTACTCATTTCTATTCTCAGTATAATAAAATGGCCTGGCATTCTGTCTATATTTCTTGAGTATCTGTTTATGTTTACATTGCTATTATATGCTTGCACTACTGTTATTTTTATCTATCTGAGAATTACAGTTAGTATACCACTTGGTGTGTTTACCCCATACTCTTAGACAGAGTCTGGAAAGGGCCAGGTAGCCTCTAGATCTCACCCTCTTTCCAGAGGTGACATATTTGGTAAATGCCCTCCTAGTCCATCTCTGGTTGGAGTTTGTTGTGTTTGAGAGATATCCTTGAAAAGGGATATTACAAAGTGCAAGAGGCTAATCCTTGATGGTGTCAAGGATCACATAGTCTCACATTTAGCTGGCAACGGGAAATGTGGGTAGCTTTGTCTTTGTTGTACGAAGGATCTTCCGAGCAGCGGAAGATGTACTTGGAGCAGAAGCTCTGCATGATCTAGATGCAGAAGGGGGAGCGCATTGCTTCGTTCCTTACGAGGCTTCAAGAGATTCGAGACCAGTTGGCAGTCGTTGGATCCACCCCAACTACAGAAACTATGGTGAGGTTCGCCCTTAAAGCAGTCACGGAGGAGTGGCAAGATTTTGTCCAAAGTATTTTGGGTAGGGCTACACTTCCTAGTTAGGAGCAGATGTGGTCAACACTTTAGGAGGAAGAGCTGAGGAGAGATCTAGTCAAGTGCAAGCTTGGCGACAACAGCGATAGCAGATCTAAGACTTTGGAGGAGGAGGAGAATGCAACCCTCGCATCTAAAGGGCAGCAAGGGCAACAATAACAAAAGAGAGATGTCTTGAAGGTGAAATGCTTCGAATGTGGTGAGATGGGCCACTTTAGACCGGCGTTGTCCTTGAAGAAAAAGGACAAGGATGAGGAGCCGTTGGAGATTTTGGGTAGCATCGCATGTGCCTAGCTCGAAACTTTGTGGAGGGGCCAGAACACATGAGATCTCCAAGACCCATAAATCGTTTGGAGAAATTCCATCCAAAACTAATTATTTAATAAAGACCCTAAGTCTAACATAGCAAAATTAATTAATTAAAGTGAATTAATTTAGACATATGGGTGAGAATGTTCTAAGTGACGTGGATCAAGTCTTTTCTAATCTCTTGTCAATTAGAGATTAGATCACGATCGTTGAATGTTCAACGAGAAAAGTATTAAAGGAAGGCTTGGGGTCAGTTGAAGGACACACATAGAGTGGCAACACTTGAGCTAAATGTAAATTCTGGGTCGCAGTTTGCTGAGAATTTTTGAGTGAGCTTCTAGTGCATTGAGGGGCAGATCGATTGTGGGATTTCAGATTCGAGGTCGAGGATACATTGGTAGAGAGCCAAATCCGTACCAGAGCAACGCAGAGAACCAACAAGGGTGACGCAGACCCAACCATAACAGTGCAGATGCAACGTAGGCTCAACCAGGGCGATGCAGGCCAAGCCAAAGCTACGTAGAGGCAACGTAGGCTCAGCTAGGGTAACGCAGGGCCAACCAGTGCTGCGTAGAGGCTCAAGCAGGGCCGTAGGGCTGACGCAATGCCGGGAGAGGTAGCGCTGAGGTTCCAGTGGGCCAAAACGGGCTCGTTTTCAGCAGATCCAGAAGGTGTGAAGGAACGACACTGAAGGGTGACGCAGTGACTGCGTAGGCACTCGTGGGGTTCTTGATCCTAAGCTGAATCAACCATATTTTTTGTCTCCGAGAGATAGAGGTACGTATGCCGTGATTTTCTCTGTTTGGGCAAACCATGTCTGCTGCCCTTGAATGTATTCAAAATTCTGCGTAATAATAAAACCCTCTAAGGGTTGTTGCATTGGTTTTCTCGCGTGGGGATTTTCCGGGGGGAATTGTTTGAAAAATATTGTGTCCTTTGTCATGTGGGCTTTATTCTTCGCGCACTTGATCTTTTCCGTATATGTAAGCCGCGTAGTGTTTACTTTGATGTTTTACTGAATATTTTAGAAAAATAACTTGTTAATTAAATTTAACAAGTAGGAGAAGTAAATCAAAATACTGCAATAGGGTTTCTGTAATTTGGATTCAGAAATTTTCACATGGTATTAGAGCTATTGCAGATCAGGGGGAGCTGAAGCCATCAGTGAAGTGACGAAGATTTTTTTTTTTGTAGGAAAGTGACTGAGACAACCCAGATCCAGAAAGAGGCAATGCGACACCTGAGGGACAACACAGACCCAATAGAGGTGACAAGCCCGTCTAGCCTGCTACGTAGCCGGGCGCAGGCCGACGTAGGCCTAAGAGGGTGACGCACCGAGAGGGGTGAAGATGTGCTAGTTGCCGTGGCCGGAGGTGCAATACAGTTTTTCAAAGTTGTTGGTGGGGTATGTTGGAAATATTGTCATCGATGGCAAATATTTCAAAGGTGCGAAAGACCAAGGATCTGGTCGACATCGTTTGCATGGAATTGTTGCGTAGAAGGAGTGAAGTGGCAGAGGTTACAAGAGGTCTTATTTGTCGGAGGATAAGACCGTACATTTGTGGGGACGAATGCCGGTGGATAAGACTAGACATTTGTGGGGACGAATGCTGGTGGAACAGATCGGAAGGTTCCGCTTGGTTTTACTGTAGTCGAGTTAACAGATGCAGTGTAAAAGGAGAAGGGTGTACCTAGAATGAAAACCAGAACCATAATTGATGATGCGGAGGAACTACATTAAAAAAATGGATGTGGAACCATGAGCCAATGGCGAAAACGGAACAATGAAAGTGGTTTCGAAAACCACCAGAGGGTTTTCACACTTATTTTGGAGGATAAGTGGTTTTAAGTGAGATGGACGCGATACAGGTAGGAGGGCGACGCGTGGCAGACTGAAACCGCCTATTTCGCGTAGGTTCAAAAACATTATCCTTCGGGCTAGTTGGCACATGATAACGCAATGACCGTTGGATCATTCTAGGATCAACGGCGAAGACTCAACATTCTTTGGCATAACGAAATTGTGAGTTAAGAGGAGGACAACCGTCTGATCCTTGATCGACAGTTATCACCATTGAAGTTGCTCGGGGTTTAAACCTTAAACTAGACCCGATGATTTATGAATCTGATTTAATAATTCGAGCACATTTTGAGGTCTGGTGTTATGCATATTGTGAGGCCAATACATTTTGTTGATGTATTTTGTTTTAAAGCAAAAAGTATATAAAGAGAGGAATGATAAAAGGTGTGGGACCGATGTCACAAAGCAGGACAGCGTAAACAAATGAATGAGGATTAAAGGAGATGGACAGCAGAGATTATATCGGAATCAAGTGGGACCCGATCGCATATCGGACATCGCAAGCGAATACGATAGCCGCTGGATGGATGAAAATTTGCGATGCGATGTGGCGATGCGAAGGAACATGTGGCAGCACAGCGCTATATCGCACATTAGCAATGTGGCAATGCGAAGTGATGCGATGCGATGCGATCACATATCGCATATGATATGAGTTCGCACGTTATGGTAAATTATATGCGATAGCCGATATTGTGATGTGATATTACCATCGCATATTGCAATCGGGGCAGGAGAAAAATCGCACAAACACATGGGAACGCCGAAGTGCAAAGTGCGATAAAGAAGAGCGGACGCAATGCAAATCGAAGTTGAAGCCTAAAAGTTTTCAAGTCTGGAAGTATGTGATTTTCCCTTTGTAAATCGCATCGGAGAGCAAAGGATCCATATAGCAAAGAACGATGGAAATACCGAAATGCGATAAAAAGTGGACGCGATATTGTTCAGAGGTAAATAGTAATGTATTTCATGTCCAGGCTTAATGCATTCTGTGTTATTTGTGAAGAAAATAGTGGAAGTAGAGTTCGACTCAGGTAACAAAAGAAAAGGTTGAGCACGGCAAGGAAAGGCTCGCGTAGTTAAAAAGGACCCATTCCCGTGCAGAACAGTGTGATGCAGTTGCAGCTATGAGTTAAGAGGGAAGTTCTAAACGTGAAGGCAGTACTTGAGAGTATAAGTGACCCAACACAAAGAGAAGAGCATGGAAAGATGCAGGTAGGATATGCAAGAGACGGAGGCTGTGTAAATCGTAAAGGTATGGGTCAAGTCAGAAAAAGACGGGTGTGTAGAACAGTTAGAAATCTAACAGCAGGTAGAGAAGATAAAGGGACAGCAGGCAAAGAAGACAAAATAAATGGAAAATAAAGAGGTTGAAATGGTTGAATTGAAATAGTGTTGTAACTAAAAATGTAAATTCATTAATTATTTTTATTGTATGTGATGTAAAGGCAAGTCTTCGTAGGTGAAGAAAAAATCCAATTTAATTTTGAAATGAGTAGACAGTGTTGTAACCTCCTAAAATGATGAGTGAGAAAATGAGATGGTGGAAGGCAAAGAGTCGTGCCTGTTCACTTCATATTCCCTATAGAATGCAATCAGTCAGGAGTTATCTGTATAAGAGATGTAATATCGGTATGCATAGAGGGGTTAGAGAGTGTAAGAAGAAGAAGGAGCAGAGAGAGGAGTTGTGAAGATCCATAGATGATATAAAGAAAATTTGAAGGCTGGAAGGACAACAGTAAAGAAGGAGAAAAACAGAGCTGATATCCAGGTGAATCAGCATATGATTTTATTGTACAATGAGGAAGTTGGTGCTTCCATATCAAGTTGTAGATTTATAGATGACCAGTTGTAGCTGGCTGAGGTAGGAGCCTCCTGTAGGTTGTAGCCTGCAGAAAATAGATGGGAGTTGGAGCTTCCTTGCAAGTTGTAGCTTGCAGAATTGAGGTAGTAGCCTTCTGTAGGTTGGAGCCTACAGAAAATCAGTGGTGAGAGGGAGTTGGAGCTTGCCTTTGCATCACAACAATAATAAGATGTGGTTTTCTCCCTTATGGGTTTCCACTTATATTTGTTTTCTATGTGCATGATGATTATGTGTTAATATTCTATATTTAATCTACTTAATACCTGTTGCTCACTTATTAAGATTGTTGTTCCATTGTACATTAAGTTGATCACAAAATGAAGATGTAAATAAGTGTAAAAGAAAGTTTTACAAGACCCTGAATGCACTAAACTGATTCACCCCCCCCTCTCAGTTTAACTAAGGGTTCAACAGGGCATTGTTTCTGCCGGTGCAGAACAATGTCTAGCAGGGTTGACAAAGTAAGGGGAAGTAGTTCCTCAGCAGACTTTCTAGCCAAGAAGTTTGAGATCCGATCAACGAAGTGATTATAGAGGGATGATTCAGCAGAATTGGTGGAGGATTTCCGAGAAGGAAATCACTGGTCAGAGGGATCTAGAGGGTTTTCTATCGCCAAGAAACCCAGATCCGGTCTCTTGTTGAGAGCAACAACAGAAGAAGGGAGAAGAGCATCCGTTTTGACATTGTTGAGCAAAGATGGCCTCTCATGGATTGAGGGATCAAGACAGGTTAGATGGAGCATCAAACTTCATCATCTGGAAGGCCAAGATCCTATCTGTCCTGGATGAGTATCGCATCAAAGATTATGCCGAGAAGGCTGTGGCCGTCCTGGTCAATGCTGATCCGTTGAAGAAGTATGAGGAAGCGCAAACAAGAGCCAAGCACTTGATAATGGACGAAGTAAAGGATAATCTTGTCCTACACATTGTCGAGAGGAATACAACAAGTGAGATGTGGACGACCTTGACCACATTGTATCAAGGTACTTCTATCTAGAGGAAGTTGCTTTTGGAGAATCAACTGCGACTATTTCAGATGCACAAGGGAGAGGAAATCGATCCCTTCCTCATTCGATTGAAAACAATTCGAGATCAGCTAGTTGCTATGGGGGCAACTTTTGACGATGGTCTCATGGTGATGACTGCCCTGAATGCAGTCACCGATGATTGGGAGACCTTTTTCCAAAGTATTTTGGGCAGAGCACAACTTCCAAATTGGGAGGACATGTGGGCAACTCTTCGTCAAGAGGACATCAGGAGGATGTCCAAGATGGGCAACATCAGCGGAGGAGCCAAGATCAAGAAGGAGGAGGAGGAAGATGCAACCCTCGCATCTAAGGGACAAAGGCAACAACAAGGGAAGAAGAAGAAGGACCTCTCAAAGGTCCGATGCTTCAGATGTGGTGAATTGGGACACTTTGCCAATACTTGTCCTCAGAAGAAAAAGGGCAAGGAAGATTCAGATTCCAAGGCTGCGGCAACCAAGGGGGATGATGTGGCCATGAGTGCTCAAGTACCTCGAGAGAAGAGGTGGGGCGACATTGATCTATAGTTCTCTTGAATTGCAGATCGGGGCAGGATCCTTGAGGTGCCGAAACTCTTGGATCACATACGAGCTATGGGAGCCCTCAAAGACAATAGCAGGATGACTGGAGTTAGTTGGTGCAGAGGATCATGGAGGCACTTTGGTAGTGCTAGGACATTGAAGATTGGATTAGTGCAGAGGAGAGGCAGCAGTAGCGTAGAGGCATTACTTACGCAACAGACAACGTAGAGCTTCAGAGGTTCAAGTGCAGAGCAGCAGTAGAGGGTGCTTCAGTATCGAGATGCAGCCAAACTGACTTGTCTGTTAGTATTTTAGGTGATGTCTTTCAATTTCTTACTTCTTAGCAACTGAGTTGCAGTGCTATGGGCAACATGATGCAACATTTGAGAGGGAGCTGCGGTACAAATGAAGCAGTGACTGTGGCAGAGTCATGGGCGGTAGTACAGAAGGCAACAGTGCAGTGGATGAGGGGCAGCAGGTCGAGCATCAGCAACGCAGGGGACTGATGCCATGGATCAGAGTAACGCTTCTAGAGTGAAGTGTTGCTAGAGCACATTCCTCGCTAAGAGGGAGTGTTGAGATTTTGGGTAGCATCAGATGTGCTCTAGCTCCGCAACTTTGTGGAGGGGCTAGAACACTTGAGATCTCCAAGACCCAGAAATAGTTTTGAGAAATTCCAACCGAAACCTAAGTTATTCAAAATATTAATTATTTTAATGGAGACCCTAAGTCTAACTTAGGGAAATTAAATAATATAAGTGAATTAATTTAGACATGTGGCTGAGAATGTTCTAAGTGACGTGGATGAAGTCTTTTCTATTCTTAGTCGTCGATTAGAGATTAGATCACGACCGTTGAATGTTCAATGAGAAGAGTATTAAAGGAAGGATTGGGGTCAGTTGCAGGACACACATAGTAGCAACACTTGAACTAAGTCAAAATTTTGGGGCGGGGTTTGCGGAGAATTTTCGAGTGAGCTTGTAGTGCAGTGAGGGGCAGATCGGCAGTGGGATTTCAGATCCGAGGCCGGGGATACATTGGCAGAGAGGCAGATCCGTACCAGATTAGTGCAGAGACCCAACAAGGGTGACACAGGCCAAGCTAGAGCATCGCAGAGGCAGCGTAGGCTCAGCCAGGGTGAAGCAAGCCAAGCCAGAGCTGTGTAGACTCAGCCTGGCTGATGCAAGGCCAACTAGTGTTGCGCATAGGCTCACACAGGGCCGTAGGGTTGATGCAGTGCTGGGCGAGGTAGTGCTGAGGTTCCACTGGGCCAGAAAGGGCTCGTTTTCAGCAGATCCAGAAGGTGTGAAGCAACCACACTGAAGGGTGACGCAGAGACTGCGTAGACACCGGTGGGTTTCTTCGTCCTCAGCTGAATCAACCATATTTTCTGTCTTTGAGTGATAGAGGTACATTTGCCGTAATTTTCTCTGTTTGGGCAAACCATGTCTGGTGCCCTTGAACGTATTCATAATTCTGCATAAAATAAAACCCTCTAAGAGCTGCTGCACCGGTTTTCTCGCATTGGGTTTTTCCGGGGACATTTATCCAAAAAATATTGTGTCCTTTGTCATGTGGGCTTTATTCTTCAGTACTTGATCTGTATGTATGTGTAGGCTGTAGTAGTGTTTACTTTGATGTTTTACTGAATATTTCAGAAAAATAACTTGGTAATTAAATCAAACAAGTAGGAGAAGTAAATCAGAATACTACAGTAGAGTTTTTGTAATTTGGATTCATAAAATTTCACATGGTATCTGAGCTATTGCAGATAAGGGGAGTTGAAGCCATCAACGAAGTGACGAAGATTTTTTGTTGCAGGAAAGCGACTGAGACTGCCCAAATCCAGAAAGAGGCAGCGCAACACCTGAGGAACAGCGCGGACCCAACAGGGGTGATGCAGAGCCAGTCTAGCTCACGCAGAGCTAATGCAGAGGCTGACGCAGGCCTAAGAGGGTGACGCAGTCCGAGAGGGGGTGAAGCTGTGCCAATTGCTGTGGCTGGAGGTGCAATTTTTGATCTTCAAAGTTGCTGGTGGGGCATTGTTTCTGTCGGTGCAGAACAATGTCTAGCAGAGTTGACAAAGTAAGGGGAAGCAGTTCCTCAACAGACTTTCTAGCCAAGAAGTCTGAGATCCGATCAACAGAGTGATTGTAGAGGGCTGATTCGACAGAATTGGTGGAGGATTTCTTAGAAGGAAATCACTGGTCAGAGGGAGTGTCTTCTCTAGAGGGTTTTCTATAGCCAAGAAACCTAGATCCAGTCTCTTGTTGAGAGCAGCAACAAAAGAAGGGAGAAGAGCATCCGTTTCGACATTGTTGAGCAGAGATGGCCTCTCATGGATTGAAGGATCAAGACATGTTAGATGGAGCATCAAACTTCATCATCTGGAAGGCCAGGATCCTATCTATCCTGGATGAGTATCGCATCAAAGATTATGCCGAGAAGGCTGTGGCCGTCCTGGTCGATGCTGATTCATTTAAGAAGTATGAGGAAGCGCAAGCAAAAGCCGAGCGCTTGATAATGGATTGAGTAAAGGATCATCTTGTCCTACACATTGCCGAGAGGAATACGACAAGTGAGATGTGGACAACCTTGACCACATTGTATCAAGGTACTTTTATCCAGAGGAAGATGCTTTTGGAGAATCAACTGCGACTATTTCAGATGCACAAGGGAGAGGAAACCGATCGCTTCCTCATTCAATTGAAGGCAATTTGTGATCAGCTAGTTGCTATGGGGGCAACTCCTGACGATGGTCTCATGGTGAGGACTGCCCTGAATGCAGTCACCGATGATTGGGAGATCTTTGTCCAAAGTATTTTGGGCAGAGCACAACTTCCAAATTGGGAGGACATGTGGGCAACTCTTCGTCAAGATGAGATTAGGAGGATGTCCAAGATGGGCAACATCAGCAGACGAGCCAAGATCAAGAAGGAGGAGGAGGAAGATGTGACCCTCGCATCTAGGGACAAAGGCAACAGCAAGGGATGAAGAAGAAGGACCTCTCAATGGTCCGATGCTTCAAATGTGGTGAATTGGGACACTTCGCCAATACTTGTCCTCAGAAGAAAAAGGGCAAGGAAGATTCAGATTCCAAGGCTGCGGCAGCCAAGGGGGATGATGTGGCCACGAGTGCTCATGTACCTCTAGAGAAGAGGTGGGCCGACATTGATCTGTAGTTCTCTTGAATTGCAGATTGGGGCAGGATCCTTGAGGTGCCGAAACTCTTGGATCACATACGAGCTATGGGAGCCCTTAAAGACAGTAGCAGGATGACTGGAGTTAGTTGGTGCAGAGGATCATGGAGGCACTTTGGCAGTGCTAGGACACTGAAGACTGGATCAACACAGAGAAGAGGCAGCAGTAGCGTAGAGGCATTGCTTACGCAACAGACAACACAGAGCTTCAGAGGGTCAAGCGCAAAGCAGCAGCAGAGGGTGCTTCGGTATCGAGATGCAGCCAAACTGACTTGTTTGTCAGTATTTTGGGTGATGTCCTTCAATTGCTTACTTCTCAGCAACTGAGTTGCAATGCAGTAGTTAGCAGTGGTAGTGCTATGGGCAACATGATGCAGCATTTGAGAGGGAGCTGCAGTACAAATGAAGCAGTGACTGTGACAGATTCATGGGCAACAGTACAGAAGGCAGCAGTGCAGTGGATGAGGGGCAGCAGGCCGAGCATCAGCAACGCAGGGGACTGATGCCATGGATCAGAGTAATGCTTCTGGAGTGAAGTGTTGCTAGAGCACATTCCTCGCTAAGAGGGAGTGTTGATATTTTGAGTAGCATCGGATGTGCTCTAGCACTGCAACTTTGTGGAGGGGCTAGAACACTTGAGATCTCCAAGACCCAGAAATTGTTTGGAGAAATTCCACTCGGAACCTAAGTTATTCAAAATATTAATTATTTTAATGGAGGCCCTAAGTCTAACTTAGGGAAATTAAATAATTAAAGTGAATTAATTTAGACATGTGGCTGAGAATGTTCTAAGTGACGTGGATCAAGTCTTTTCTATTCTTAGTCGTTGATTAGAGATTAGATCACGACCGTTGAATGTTCAACGAGAAAAGTACTAAAGGAAGGATTGGGGTCAGTTGGAGGACACACATAGTAGCAACACTTGAACTAAGTCAAAATTTTGGGACGTGGTTTGCGGAGAATTTTTGAGTGAGCTTGCAGTGCAGTGAGGGGCAAATCGCAGTGGGATTTCAGATCCGAGGCCGGGGATACATTGGCAGAGAGGTAGATCCGTACCAGAGCAGTGCAAAGACCCAACAAGGGTGACACAGGCCAAGCCAGAGTTGCGTAGGCTCAACCTAGCATACGCAAGGCCAACCAGTGTTGCGCATAGGCTCACGCAGGGCTGTAGGGTTGATGCAGTGCCGGGCGAGGCAGCGCTGAGGTTCCACTGGGCCAGAAAGGGCTCGTTTTTCAGTAGATCCAGAAGGTGTGAAGCAACCACACTGAAGTGTGACGCAGAGACTGCGTAGACACCTGTGGGTTTCTTCGTCCTCAGTTGAATCAGCCATATTTTCTGTATCCGAGTGATAGAGGTACATTTGCCGTAATTTTCTCTGTTTGGGCAAACCATGTCTGGTGCCCTTGAATGTATTCATAATTATGCATAAAATAAAACCCTCTAAGAGCTGCTGCACCGGTTTTCTAGCATTGGGTTTTTCCGAGGACATTTGTCCAAAAAATATTGTGTCCTTTGTCATGTGGGCTTTATTCTTCAGTGCTTGATCTGTATGTATGTGTAGGTTGCAGTAGTGTTTACTTTGATGTTTTACTGAATATTTCAGAAAATTAACTTGGTAATTAAACCAAACAAGTAGGAGAAGTAAATCAGAATACTGCAGTAGGGTTTCTGTAATTTGGATTCAAAAAATTTCACAGAAGCATGATCCGATAGATGCAGCCGCAAATATCGAGCAAGATTAGTTTGCTATGAGTGCCCATGCTTGTCTTGATAATAAGTGGGGTGACATAGAGCTGTAGTTCACCTTGAACTTCAGTTGGGCAGGATCCTTGAGGAGCTCACCTCATGGATCATTGCCTTGCTACGGGAGCCCATAATCAGCAGTAGCGGGATGGATGAGCTTCAATGCGAGACGAGGAGTGATGGAGACCATAGTGCAGTGGGTAGCAATGCTCATTTTTGGAGCAGCGCAGAGCAAAGTAGCAACAGTGTAGCAGTAGCAGCGCAGTCCACAGGAGTGCAGCGTAGTGCAGAGCAGCAGCAATGTAGTGCATTAGAGGGACAACACAGTAGTTACCAGCAGTCAAAGTCTTCAGCATCGAGGTGCATCCTATGAACACTTGTTCAATTTTGGGTGAGTTCAGCTGTTTCTATCAGCAGCTGAGTTGTAGTGTTAGCAGTGGCAGTGCTAGCAGCATAGTAGACGCAACACTTGAGAGGGAGCTGTAGTACATATGCAAAAGTGGCAGTGGCAGTGTCATGGGCAACAATACAGTTGCAGCAACAACGCAGTGGTTGATGGACTTCAACAACGCGGAGGATGCTTCAGGGACAGAACAATATGTAGCAGGCATATTGTTAGAGCACCTTCCTCGCTAAGAGGGAGTGTTGATTTTTGTAGCATCGGAAAGTGCTCTAAGCCCCAATTTGGTGGAGAGGTTTAGACACTGGTATTCCAAAGAACCCAGAAACTGTTTGTGAAAAGTCCACTCGGTTAATGATTTATTAAAATAATTAATTATTTTAATGGAGACCCTAAGTCTAAACTTAACGAAATTAAATAATTAAAGGACATTAATAAAACATAGTGAGAATAATCTAGAAAAGGCAGAGATCAAGTCATGTTATAATTTTTTTTGTTTTTGTTTGTAAAGTGGCATTCTATTCATCTATTAGTGTTAATAAAAATAAAAAGATAAAATATAGTCGTGCAGGGAGGTGGTGGGCTGTCCAACATAGGGAAACCAACCCTGCCACTCCACTATCTTAAGAGTTTTGTTGATCATTGTTGGCACAAAAAATAAAGAGTTCTTAGAAAACAAAGGGCTAAGTCCCAAACCAGAGTAACAACAAAAAACCATAAAAACCTGCTAAGGGCTAGTTTCAGTCGGGATTTCCTCCTCAATCCAGCAAGTATACAGAGAGGAGGGCGACATTAGATGAGCTTTGTTAGTTGGGGTATGTGTCTTAGCCTTGTCCATCTGCTGAATGCCTTGCTGAGGAGAGGTGGCTGTCGGAGGCTGATTGGAAGTCTGAGACGGTGTGACTACTAGTGCTGTGAGTTGAGTGGATGAACTAGCTCTCATAACCCCCGCGAATCTTGAAGAATTGCTGGGGCTGGTGTCTCAGGATGGTGGATTTGCGCCAGGCCTTGCTATTAGGCTCGACCATGTCCTTATCACCCTCCCATCTTCTTTTAAGACTCAATAAGGGGATGGGCTCCCAAATTTCCTGCGGTAGGCCGTGAAGTAGCTCAGCCTCTCACCTTCCCCCATTTGGGAAAGCAATTTCCCTGTCATGAGCCATGGCATCCCAAATCTGAGTGGCCGCGAGAGAGGTAGAGTGTCCTTTGAGAATAGTCCGTTAATGCGCTCCGTAGCCAGCTGCCTTTGCCAGAGCAACCAGGCAAAGAGGTTTTTCATATTCCAGTACCGAGCTGTTGCTGTCTCGCTATGAGAATTCATGGTTTGGCGATGCTGCTCCTTCGCTTGGTCGACCAATTCCTGGATGTGGCTGGGAATCCCTGCCTCAAAATTGTTCTGAAGATGCAGGGGAGCATTGTCTTCCTCACTATATCTGCTAGAGGCACTCTGTGCTCTTCACCCTCGCTGGCTATGAGGACTTGCTTGTCTCGCTCTAGGCATCCTGAGTAGCAGAACCTGAGCTAGATGGAGACGAAGCGAGGCGTTCCAAGGAGAATACCGGGTGTAATGGCTAATGATCTTCATGGGGATGCACCAGAAGATGTAGCTGCTTATGGCGTGCTCGGGAGTGCCCATCGTAATGGCTCGAGCGTGCAGAGGCGAGCTCCCTTGGATGGCATTCATGGCATTTAACGCCCTGATCTTCATGCTACGGTTGGAATGAGGGCCTCTGTTATTACCGTGTCCTTTTAACTGATTATTACCTTCTCTGTCACCTCGCTTCCATGCGCTCTTCCACCTGCTTCTGTTATGCATGACTCTCCTCATTAATGAGGCAGCTGTCAGTGTTGGACAACTCACCCGCATTCGGGTAGTCATGTTATAATCTTAGCCGTTGATTAGAGATCTAATCTCGACTGTTGATTTCTCAACGAGAAGAATATAAAGGAAGGCTTGAGGGCCATTTGGAAAGATACACACGGACTGAATCTTGAGGTCGAATTCTTCTGACAGAGTAGTGCTCGGAAGAAGATCAGATCTAAGTGATTAAGTGCAATGAGGGGCAGAGTAGCTTCCAGAGAGAGATTTTCTCAGCCGGAGAATCAACAATAGAGGGAGGCAGGAAGACGTCCAACAGAGCCAACGCAGAGCCAGTCAGGGTGACGCAAAACCAGCGTAGAGCCAGTCAGGGCTGCGCAGAGGGTCAGAGGTTTTCGAGATTTAGTTGCCGGATGAGATCCAGAAGGTGAAAGCCGGGAGGCTCAGATCTGTGATTCCGGGAGTCAGATCGATTTGTTGCTGGGGTGATGCAGTCCTTAGAGGAGGTGGTGCAATGCCTACACAGTGATTGCGCAGAGACCTCCAAAGGCAGTCTTTCCAGTGTTCGGAACAACTGCATTTTCCAATGATTGTGTGAGGTAAAACTCACAATTTATTTCTGCCAGTATTTCTCTTTGTAACTGAATAACCTTTGAGGTATTCAAAGATGTATTCAGGATTTGCTACTGCTTAATAATACAAACCCTCAGATATGCTGCATCGGTTTTCCCGCATTGGGTTTTTCCGGGGACTTGTCTCCAAAAGTAATTGTGTCCTATGCGTGATTGATTTCTTGCTCAGTTTCCTTGTTTCAGAATCATATTTATTCAGTGTAGGCTGCTTCAGTAGTTACTTCAATAATTCAGATCTGAATTAATTATGTAAATGTATTTACTTAAGAGGAGAAGTACACTCAGTTGATGCAGTAGGATTCCTTAGATTGTCAGATCTAGGAATTTTCGTAGACTTAAATAAGATCTAATTGATAGATTAATAAGCACTTGGATAATTGACATTGCTATTTTTTTTCATGGAAATAATTGCTAAAGTGTTCTATAAAGTGCTTCATAAGTTTCTATTGGCATCTTTGTAATCCTATGTAAACAATTTGAGCATCTTGGTTACAGGTGATTAAATATTCCTACATTGAAGCATTTTACTTATTTGTAAATCTTATTGAAGCAATCTAACATAATTTTCACCTTCATTCTATGTTAGAAGTGCATTTCTAAACTTTACCTCCAAGCATAAGTTTGGTTGTAAGAAAGATAGGACCACCTTCTTCACACAATTTGAGAAGTCTAGACCCTCATTCGCAGTTAACACAGGTGACCTTGCAGTTCTCTTGTGCGCAGTCCCTTGTAGGAACGAAGGCTCTTTGGTGGTTAGAACTCCAGGGGAGGTATCGTTAATGAGACCTTAGCCTCCTTCCTATGTACTTCTCTCTTCAACTTGTGTTCGAGACTAGCTTCAAAATAATTGAGAGGAAGGATTCATCTAGACTAGGCATCTAATTAAAAATAACCAAGATCTTGCATCTCACATTAGATTAGGTCTTGCACTTCATTTAGGATAGTGTTGACGCGAAAATATGTCCGACCAACAGTAAGGGATCCCCCCGGTGTAAAGTCCCAATTAGACTCTAAACTGTTTGTGATAGGGATCTTGTCCGGGGTGTGGGTCCAACTACCGCTGAATACTCCTTTTCTCGGACACGAACGAGCCCTGCAGACCTGTGAACGCACGACTATCCGTATGGTACAATGCAAATGGTTGATGAGTCTCAACGAACATAAAACACTATGAATAGCAAGATGAGTTGAAAAGCATGCAGCCAAGGAAGTGCTGTTAGCAGCATGTCATCAGGGTCATGCTTGTAAAACGCTGTTCGAACCACAAAAGAAACAGTTCTTTATGGTTAGAGCACCTTTCACTTCCTTAAGCAGTTTCCAAAGATGTGATAAATGTTAGTAACAGAGTTGCTTAACATTTTCTATATAAACAACTTAACATCATTAACAACATTTAGTGAGCTGAATGTATAAATGATATAAGCGAAAGACGCAGATGATTTAATCAGAAAGATATCGGATACATAAGACAAAATATTCACAATGTTAACACATTAACTCCCATCAGATCTAAGAATGGAATCAAAACAAGTGCTTGTATTCATTCATAAAGAGTGCATTCAATGCTATACAATTCTCTGCTCCTTTGGAGTCCTCGAAAAAAAGATCCTTTTACAATTCCCCGAAGGGGTATTTATAGGACAAAATTGACCCTTGGGTATCACTGACTTTTCGTCTTCCTGACCGTTGGGATGCTTTGCGACTTGATAGAATTTGCGACTTGCGACTTGGGCTCTAACTGCGACCTGCGACCCCTTAGTTGTTGCTACCTACTACCTTTCCTACTTGTTGCGATATGTAACTCGGTCATGGGAGTAGTTGGGTGATTGCAAGGTCAGGAACATCTATCTGCTGCTCTTTGAGATAACTCTGCCAGGCCCGATAATCCGCAGCTACTGGGGAAACTTGAGGTGTATCCTCCGTCAACCTGTGAAGACGCTCGAGAGCATTTGGAATCAAGGTTTCCCTCTTGATTGTGATCTTATTTGACAAGGAGGCTAGTTTAGTATAGATTCGGACCGGTGATATGATGAATTGAACCATGTTTTCTCTTGATGCCGGTAGGTCTTGAGAGGCGGCCGCTTGCCTTATGGGCTGTAGGAATGCCTGTATATCTTTGGAGACCTCCTCCCATGTTTTCTCTTCCCCCAGTGTACCCAGAGATGGGATGTGGTGTACTCCGACCATTGAGTCGATGCTGCTAATCAGATGTTCATACGCGAACATTACTTTCTCAGGATCTTTGATGAGCTTCTCTTTGGATTGTACTTTTATCCAGATTTAAACCTTGTCATTCTGGGTGGCAATCCAATCCTTTTTAGGCAACGTGGCCAGAGCTTGTGGATACCTGTTAGACCAGTCTAATGTCCTATCCAAGGCAGTAGAAGCTTCCCTTAGCTGTGTGTTTCTCCTCTTAGTTTCTGCCTGCGCTTTCAGTAGTGGCGCTACAGTTTGTTTTATTGCGAACAATTCTTCATATACCTGTTTCATGGTGGCTTCCAAAGTGACCAGCTCCCCCTGTACAGTGAGTGATGTTTCCTTAGTAGGGGCATCCCTGGCCTGAAGTTGACGGACCTCTTCTTGTAGCGCCCTCTTTTCTTGTTCTGATTTAGCTGTCTTGAGTTCAGAGGCCTGTAATTTATTCTGTAGGGATAGAATTTCTCTGCTCATCTTGCTCACGTTCTCCTCGGTGGCTGCTGCAAACGCAGTATCGGTTGATGCGATCATGACTGGATTGGTCCTGGTGTCCAAGACTATATCATTCTCTGAAGTGGCTGTGAAGGGTGCAGCAGGGTCTCGTGCTAAACATCTTCTCTTTTCCTGCTTGATCTTGTGTGCGAATTGATCATAGGTGAGTCTAGTAAGATCAAGCACTCCTTGATCTAAATCCTCGAAGGTACCCAACTCCGAGAGGGCAAAGCGCACATTGGGTGTAGGAGTTGTTTGAGGTACCTCGATGTGTGGTAATTTGGTTTGTTTCTCTGTCTCGGGAGGCGGCGTTTCCTTGGAGGAATCTTCTTGTGACTTCCTACTTTCTTCTTCCTTCCTCTTCTGTTCTGTTTCAGCCCTATGTTGCTCTTCTTGCAATTGGCGCTCTGTTTCTGCGTTGTCCTGTTCTTCTTTTAGTTGGCGCTCGGCTTCTGCTTTGTCCTGCTTTGCCTTCAGTTGGCGCTCAGCTTCTGCTTTGTCCTGCTCTATTTTCAGTCGGTGCTCAGCTTCTGCCTTTTCTTCCTCTTCCTTCTTCCTGCGGTTTTCTTCTGCCCACTTCTTCCTTTGCTCTTTTTCAGCTGCTTCTTTCGTTTGTCCTCCCTCTTGTTTAGCTTTGGCCTCCTCTTCTCTTGCCCTCTCTTTGGCCTCTTGTTTAGCTTTGGCTTCCTTTTCTCTTTGTTGGGCGGAAGGGTTAAGGCCTGTACCAGTCCTTGGCTTCTTAGCTTTGGAGGATGAGGCTCCTCCTAGTGTATGAACCCTTTCTTCCAAAGTCTGGTTGTCCTGCTCCTCCTGATCACTTGATTCTGCTGGGGCAGCCTCCCTATCCTTGTTGTACCAATTCTTTATTCTATCTTCGGCTGGACAGTCAGTATGCTGGTAACTCCATTTGAATTTGGCCCGCTTGCAGTGTGCGGGGATAATTCTCTCGGGATCATGTGTTCGGTGTGCCAAGGGAGGCAGACAGAATCCCTTGATCTATTCGGTTTCTGCTTCTACTTCCCTAAAATCCTTTACTGTGTAGGCGCCGATGGTGAGCGGCAGGGTGGGCCATGGCTTCTTCTTACCCTTAGTGAGGACTTTGGAGAAACCGCCTGACATCTGATAACAAGTTTCTTGGAGAAGAAGCTTGTCTGTTATGAAACAGGGCAATGCGTGAGGGGCCTTGAGTGACTCGAAAACTCGGATGATGGTACTTTCAGTGTCTGGAAACTAGTGGGCCACTTGAGTTATTGTCTCCATGGCTCGCTCAGACATGCATGGGGGGTCTTTTCCGAACAATTTCACGTAGAGGGCGGGGATGAAGCCACACGCAATTGACTCCATGCCTTGCTTATACTTGGAATCCCAAAACACCATTAGATCTTTGTGAATTGGACCGCCATTCTCTGAGTCCCAGTTATGTGACCACCCCTCAAAGTGGCACTTGGCGCACACTGCATCTAGGAGATAAGATGCTGTGTAAAATTCTGACGCACACCCTTCATCAGGTGCCAGTGTTGCAGATATGTTAGACTTGAGGGTTGCTACTATCGTGTTGGCCCAGTTGAAACGGGTATCGACAACCGTACACAGTGACAACGTACATTAGAGAGACCCAAGCGCCGTTGAAAAAGGTGGCATCTGGGCGGTCATACATCCTACATAGCATTGCAACTACGAATTTGTAGACCTTCCTGAGACCTGTCGTCTGATATTCTTGATCCTTCTTGAGCTGGAACTTTTTCGGGTCTTCCCACCATCCTTTCAAAGTTTCTGATATAGGAACTGCATGAGTAGTGGCCCATTCATCAGTGAAGGTTTGCTCTCGGGCGGGAAGCGCATAATAGAATTCTGCATCTTGCCCCTTTAGGTTTGCGAAGGACTTCCCGGCATGGTCTTGAATGACCCAGATCTTGGGGTCGACCCTCTGTAGGATCCATTCAATGAGATCGGCGCATGGGAATACCGACAGATGGGCCCCCGCGTAGTGTAGCTTGGATCTCTTCACCTGAATGTATGCTTGTCGGTCTGGGAGATCTTCGAGAAATTCAGGCTTGGTAAATTCCTGATACACCTGGTACCAACTCATACTGTCCCCTTTGCCGAATGTGCATGTGGTGTCTCCATAATTAGGGGGAAACGGGTGATGTACTTCCTCCTCAGAGATTTCTATTTCTGGGCTTTTGTTTCTCTTGCGAACTGCTGGAGGCCCCATGTCACTTGAGGCTGACGAAATAGATACACACTCTAGCTCGGCTTCAATGTCCCCTGGCATGTTCATAAAACAATCCCACGATAAGACAGATGCCATTATTTATAAATATGCAGGTTGTTCCTACCTCTGCTTAATCATTTTCAAGGAAGTGGATTAACCTGTGACCTGACGACCTTGCGACTTGGTTGCTCGGTCACTAGGTCATGTTGGTTTAAAACTTAACAGAAGAGCGACTTAGCGACCTGGCGACTAGGTCGTGAGGTCGCAGGATCGCAGGGTCGCGATGGGCGAGATCTTTACGGAAGTGCGACCTAGCGACTTAGCGACTCGCGACTGGGTCGCAAGGTCATTGAGTCGCTGGGTCGCATCATTCTGAATTTTTCATGATATGCGACCTAGCGGTTCTGCGACTTAGCGACCGAGGTCGCAAGGTCGCGGGGTCACTCTAGGGCTTTGCGGACGTGCAGCGAAAAAAGGTTTAGAAAACACACATGATGCTCATAAGATCGTCGTGCATGGTTGTAGGAGTCTTCATTGGTGAGTTAGGCAAGGTCCTTGAAAGGGAAAAGGGGGGCAGATAAGCTTTACACAAGAGATGAATGGTTTGAAAAGAAACTGAAGGAGGGGAAGGTTTGCAGAGGGATTGCCAATGAGCTTGGTCAAGATCATAACATGGTTAAAATAGGCTAGGGTAAGGGGAAAAATAGTAAAAATTACCTTAGAAAAGAAACAGCAAGAGGATTAGGCAACTTACCCGGGAAAATCGCGCTCCAGCTGGCTTGTCATAGGCGTTTTCTTTCTCTATCACGCAGGTCAAATGCGACCTATGCGACCCTTCTATATATAAAGGGGTCGCACGTGTGAGCAATAAATGAGGGTCGCAAGGTCGCAAATGAGCTGAGTTAATGAGATGTGCGACCTTGCGACTCTGCAACCTTGCGACCTAAGGGGTCACGAGGTCGCTGATGCTTGATTTCGGACTGATGTGCGACCCAGCGACTTTGTGACCTGAAGGGTCGCAAGGTCGTGGGGTCGCGACTTAGGAGAGTTAACCATATTTGCGACTTAGCGACTTGAGGTTTTGAAAAGGTAGATTTAGGCCTGACTTCTCTTTTTCACAAGTATTAGGGGCTCAAAAATTTAAGGAGAGCAAAATTTTGGAGGATGTTGTAGCAGCTACAACAGATAGATTTTGCTTCTTGCAACAATTGTTCATCCGGTAGCTTGAAGTATTAATCTCCATTGTGCAAGTAACTGATTCTAAGGCACTGGTCTCATTCATAATCTCAAGAGATCTAATCTTGTTGTGCTTAATAATCTTAATTGTTACTTAATTTTAATTCAAGTTGCTAGGACATTCAGTTGTATCTCCTAGACTTGTTGGTTCTCAACGATTTTCTTATCATCTCATCCATAGGGACTACCCCCCTTAGCCTGCATTAGGAGATAGCTTAAATGGAGAGGGCAGGGATTAAAGTCACAACCCTTGCCCTGAGCGTTGTCGCATTTTGTGTACAATTCGGGTGACAACAAGACCCAATGGAAAAATGTGGACCTAGATGGGGAAAATGTGAAAAAGGGCTTGCAATGAGCGAGGGGAGTGAGATATATGGTATCGGGAAGTGGGACCACGCAACCAAAATCAGGGTTTCCCATGTAATGTCATTCCTGGAGCTAGTAGCCAATAAAGGAGATCCCATGGGACTAGGATACAAGATTAACCCCCAAAGTTGAGGTACGGAAACAAGAGTACAACCCAAGACCCTTTCTTTCCTCCAAGTCCTCTTAAGTAATCCATGCCCAAGTGTGCCCAAGAAAAACATGTAGAAATGCCCAATTACATAATGAAAAAATCATACCTTCGGGGTTGGATGGCACACCTTCAAACATACGATCAATGACAGATGAGCGACGGTGCACAACAACTGGATTAGGTGGATGCACGGGATTCCTGGTTGTCGGCTGAAGACAAATCTAGGAGAAAATTTCTCCTGTAGGGGTCACCCACTAGTGGTGGGTAACAGGTTCCTCAACCAATTGAGCTAACCCTCGGGGTTAGTTTAGTACTATGCTTATTTTTGGACTATAGAGGCCATTTAGAGCTTGTTTATTGATTTAGTTTGGTTTAAAGATATATTACACTAATTGCTATTTTGGTTATATGCACTCTTGCTATATAAATGAGAAGTTTTGCATATATGTGTATAAATGGTTTGGATTTATATGGGTGCACATGAATATATATGTTTTTCTTTAAAATTTGAATATTTTATTTATTTTTTGGTTAACAGGTTTTTTAGTCTGGCTTTTTTACTGGTTTTGATTGATTCCCGGTTCGGGGTGGGGGAGGAGTCTACTGGTTCGATGATCGGTTCGCTTCTGATAACATTGGTTCAAAGAACCTTTGGCTAAGTCTAGAGGGTTGAGATTTGTGATGGAGATGTTCAAATGGATTCCAAACACATGCTACCTTAATTAAATGATTGCTGTTATAAATTAGGGTTTATAAGGACAATTTTACAACCTGCAACATTTATGACAACAATAGAAAATAACCCACAATCGATGATAAACAATAAACTATCAAAGGTTGTTTAATGGGCGAACAAGGGAAAAGCTTACAACAAATTTTTGATGGCTAAAAATACACAAAACTACTAAACCCTAGATATTAGACCTAAAATTATGGATGAAAAGTGCATAAAAATGATATTTTTCCTTTTGTCTTTTAAGAGATGCAAACCTTAACCCTAGGACTATGATATTTAAGGTATTTTATGCTATTTAATGTAGATTTCGTCTTAACTTAACCCTAGCTTACCATAAAAAAGAAGAGAAAGATTGACGCACAAGGACTAGTGGCTTAACAATCTTGGGTAGATGGAGTAAAAAAATAGGGGGTGTCAAAGGTGGAGGGCCTTGGTTGGATCGAGTAATAGAGCGAAATGCTCTCAAGCAAACCCTAACAATATTCAATCAATTGGAGATTTAAGGTTACAGAATGTTATTTTAAGATTCCTTGATAGATTCTAGGTGACAAATCTTGCAAAGGAGATTTTAAAGACAAAATATTCAATATGTTGAGATTTTGGGGTGTTGGGGTAGCATTGGATGTGCTCTAGCTCCCAAACTTTGTGGAGAGACTAGAGTACATGAGATCTCCAAGACCCAGAAAGTGATTTAAGAAATTCCATCCTGTTTAAGAGATATTTAATTAATTAATCTTTTTAATTAAGGACCCTGAGTCTAACTTAGGAAAATTAAAAGATTAAAGTTAATTAAATTAAACATGTGATGAAAATGACTTAAGTCACACGGATCAAGCATCTTCTAATCTTAACCGTCGATTCAAGTTTAGATCACGACTGTTGATGTTCCAACGAGAAAAGTATAAGAAGATGGCTTGGGGTCAGTTGGAGAACACAGACACAGTGGCAGAGCACTGAAACTAAGCTGGAATTTTAGGGCGTGGTTTGCTAAGAATTTTAAAAGTGTTTCAGCTGCAGCGAGGGGCAGTATTGGCCAGGGGGATGGTGTAGTCCCAGGCCAAGAGTGCAACAAGGGCAGATAAGCAGCAGACTAGAGCAACGCAGAGGAAGCAACAACTATGCATAGCAGCCATAGCCCAACAGGGGCAACGTAGAGGCAGCAGGAGGCTAGGAGCGATGACGCAGTGCCAGGAGGGCTGACGCAATCCCACGCAATCCCAAGAGGACTGACGCTAGCTAGCCAAGGTAGCGCAGGGGTAGCGTAACCCAGACTAGGGTGATGCAGGCCCTTCCTGAGCAGCGTAGGGGCTGACGCAGGCCATTAGGGCTGACACAGAGTGCTTCAGAGCAGCGTTGGGGTTTTTGCGTGTGAACCAGTCAGTTTTTCTGTCTCCAGAACAAAGGTAAAGCTGCAGTTTTTATTTCTTTGTCGGGTTAACCAGTTTGGTGCCCAGATCTGTTGTACTTAGATTCTGCTTAATAATAAAAACCCTCCAACATCCAGAAGACCTGTTTTCCCACATTGGGTTTTTCCGAGGACAGTTGTCCAAAAAATCCTTGTGTGTCACTTTGTCATTGAGCATGTTATTAAGTTTAGATCTGTATGTGTAGACCGTTAATATATTTACTTCGATGTTAATGCTAAAAATTTTAGATTAATAACTTAATGTAAGTAGGAGAAGTAAATCATAAATTTAACAGTAGGTTTCTGTTTGAGCATATTAAAAATTTTTCACACAATATACCATGAAAACTTCGTAGAAACCCTAATTATACAACATTGCAAAATGGACGAAGATACTCACCATAACATCACTTCACCAATACAAGAGAAAATCCTTCCAAGCAATTTATGCCTCCTCAATGTTGAAAAGTGTAACTAGGTTTGGTCTTCATCATGACATGTAATTGTGATTTTTATGTAAATGATGTAAAGAAAGAAAAATAAAATTATTATTGTAATGCTTGCCTCATGGGTTTCATGAGCAAGGAATCTTATTTTTAATGAGGGCTCCCATTGTGAGCCTTTAGGATTTGTCATCTAGTCATAAAAGTCAAAAAGAGTCAATATCATGTATGAAGAACCCTTCTTGGGCATGTTACAAATGTATATGAGTCAATAGGATTGTCAAGTAGCCCTCCAAGACAAGCACAAGTTATCCCTCTTCAAGTCGGCCTCGAGATGAAATGAAGAATTCATGTTGGCTTTACCTAAAATGGAGACACAATTGTTCAAACTGTCATGTCAGTTAATATACATGGACAAACTACTATAAACAGGCAACTCGACCTATTTTACAGTGAAGAAGTTCGGATCACCTCTGAAATTCAGATTGTTAATTGTAGAGACAAGTTCGGTGAAGGAGCTCGGATAAGGGTACAAGAACTCAGGCTAATTGCAGAGGCAAGTTCGGATAGGATTGAGAGAATTTCGGTAATCACAGTAAGAAAAATTCAGTGTTATCACAGTGATATGATCTCACAACAGCAAGGAACACAATCTTTGTCTCGGTACAGTCAAGGGCAATCTCTGTCTCGGTACAACAAGGAAAATTCAGTGCTATCTCAGAGTCAAGGGCAATCTCTTTCTCGGCACAACAAGGAGAGTTCAGTCAAGGGCAATCTCTATCTCAATGTCACAACAACAAGGAGAATTCGGTGCCACCAGAGTAAGAAGGTTTTGGTGTCATCACTATAGGAGGATCTTAGTACTACCACAGTAAGAAGATCTCAGAAAGAGGTTCTCGGTGTTGTAACATCTTAGTGATAATACAGGAAGGAGACCTTGGTGTCATGACAGTGGTGATAATGTCTCATTTCTGAGAAGGTCAAAGTAGAAGAGGACTTGTGTCTTGGTCTTGGAGTGGCAAATAGGTCAAGGGTCTTGGTCTTGGTATTCGTCAATTGGAATCTCTATAAGATGAATTTGTGGGGGTTTTTCTCTCAAACGGTGAGAGGTTTTTGCCCTGGTGGATAACCTATATTTTGTGTCCCTTGTCTCTTTATGGTTTATGCATTGGTAGGTGTTTGATGAAGAAGAACGCTAATAACCTAAGTAAAGGAAGATCCTAATCTAAAGAAGTAAAGGGTACTCACAAGAAGTTACTAATTGAAGAGAAATCACTTAATTGCTATGCCCTAGATTTCTCAACATGGTATTAGAGCTAAGGTGACTAAGTGAAGGAAGGGCATCTTATCAAGGGACACTCAAGGGTCAAATCTCAAGGAAGGCATCAAAGCGAAGATCATCTTGAAGTCAAGAAGTCTACAAAGAAGTATTAAAGTCCAAAACCCTACATCTACTCAAGATTAAGTGTTTTGAAGACTATTCATAAAAAGGAAGCTATATCAAAAGGCGGTGTCGTCAAGACTCTCTCTCGTTGAAGCAAGTTCCTTACCATTGAAGACATCACCAAGGAGTCATCATTGATCCTCATCAACAAGACTTCACCATCAAAAGGGATCTCCCTCTCTGTGAGATCAAGAATCACTATTGAAGAAAACTATCCTTAACAAAGAGAAGTTTTCTATTCCGTATATCATCATCAATATTAAGGTAGCAACAAGGAGGAAGAAGCATCCTATCAAGTAAGTATATGACCTTTGAATCTGTAAAAATGTATTTTTGCAAGGAAAACAACAAATTGGTTGGGGCTTCAAACTATCTGGCATGGAAGAAAAGGATAGATCTAAATCTCATTGAAAATAAGGTCATGGATCATGTCAAATGATCTATCACCAAACAAGGAGAAGAAGATGCTCAAGCTCTTGCCAAGTATATGAAAGGAGAAGTTAGGGCTTAAAGGATTCTCATAGAATCCATCAAGGATCCCCTCATCCCATATGTATCTAAACTTGCAACTTCAAAAGAAATTTATGGCAAACTGGTAGCGTTGTATTTCGTAAGCATTGCTGGAGAAGTCATATAATTAAGGCAAGAACTCTACAAGCTAAAGATGTCTAAGGAGAATGGAATAGCCTCATATTTTATGAGGATATCAAAGATCCGAGATCAACTACAAGAACTACTGGAGAAGTCATGTCTGATAGTGAAATGACTACAGTGGTATTAAATGCACTACCGGAGGAGTGGGGTAACTTTACTTCAAGTATTTATGGGAAGAAAGAATCTACTCCATTCCAAGATCTATGGTCACTATGCAAGATTGAAGAATCTAGACTAAATGTAATACCCTAAATTTAAAGGATTAACCAAAGACTAAAATTCGACATTCACAATAGCAGAATGAAAAGCCCAAATGTAAGACCCAAAATTCGGCAATTTGACAGAGAATTTAAAGAAAACAAATTTGTAACTATGCATTTTTAATTAACAATATAAAGCTCAAATTTAGAAATTTTACTTAGAGAATGATTGGAATTTTAATGAAGAAGTTAAATTTCAGGAGAATACCTCGTAATCTGCTGAAGGTGTTGTTGTTATCCTCGTTACTCTAGTTACTCAAACCGCTCTTACCCCCCAGCCTATCTGGGGTCTACCTGTACGGTCCCCAGATCCAGAAGACAAACCTCTGGCCCCCGTGCCCAGGATTCCAAGAACAATCAGGCTCAAAGTGTTCAACGTCTTCCTTTATGACTCTGCTGTAAATTCCTCCTCTCCCCCTTTTTCCCCCTTCGTTTGGCCTTCTTCACCCCCTTATATGTTTACTCCCAACGTCTTTCAACCTCCTTGTTGTGTTCCTTCTTCCTCCACTGCTTCCCTTCCTCTTCGCTGTCATCCTCCTACTACTTTCTCGGACCTTCTTCCCTTTTGGATGGAGGCAGTTCTAGTTTTAATTTAAATGAGTCATTGGAATAGTTCATACTTTAAGTTTTAAATCTTTATAGTACTTTATTAATTTTCTAATCTGATTAAATTGTTTTATATATATATTTAAATAAATTATTTTATGTTTAATTTTTAATTAGATTCTTTTATTTACTTTAATTAATTATAAAATAATTAAATTTTAATTTACTTATTTCATTATCCTTATAATAATATAATAATATATATATATATTATTATAAGGATAATGAAATAAGTAAATTAAAATTTAATTAGTTTATAATTAATTAAAGTAAATATATATATATATATATCTATTTTATTATAAGGATAATGAAATAAATAAATAAAAATTTAATTAGTTTATAATTAATTAAAGTAAATAAAATAATTTTATTTTTTATTTATTTATTTATTTTTTTTCGATTTAAAAGATTGGTCATATATATATAGTTCTATAAGGGTGGTACACATATCAATGCCCCATTCGGTCTATTTATTATATTCTGGTGAGTTTAGGAATTTATTTCGATAATCATTTCATCAATCTAAACTTAAACTCTTAAATTCAATATTAGCCAATAGGTATAATAATGCAATACATGCGGTTTATGCATATGTAGTTATCATATGGATGTCCCATATGTATGCTAATATTCACATTTTTTTAGTAATTGTAGGCGGGTCATTACACTAAAGGCCAAATCTGATGTGGGAACAGGTGAGCAAAATCAAGCTTATGCTACAATAACAAGAAGAAAGGGGCAATTTGGAAAGTTTGGTCCTCAGAAAAAGAAAAAAAACATGGCCAAAATCCAATGCTATGGCTGTCAAGAATATGGACAATGCAAAAGAGATTGTCCTAAGCTCAAGAAGGACATTAACAAAAGAGGAAGAGAAGAAGCTCATATCACCAAAGAAGTGGAGGAAGTTGAAAAGGAGAAGTCCAAGATAGAGGAAGTAAGAGATCTCTACTATGACTGAGATAGTCTTCCTCAACCAAGTTCTTTTCAAAATTCCTAAGTCTTCTATTGTAAGATATTGCTAGCATGATTCACTAAATAGGAAGCATCAAGGCATCTTAGAAGCATTGGAAACAAGAGCTTGGGACATCATGAAAGAGAGTTAGGGTATAGCTCTTGGGAATCTCATTAGTGACAAGGTCATCTAGTACAAGGTTCATCATACATCTGTCAAAAGGAAACATCTGTTGATGGAGATACTTTAGATTCTCAAGATTCTTTGATGGAATCTTCATTGAAAGGTTCACCGATCATGAGGAAAAGCAAGTGTTTCATCAAGAATTCCAATCTCGTGGAATTCATGGAATGATGGCATGATGACATAAAAGTGAAGTAAATCAAGGGATTGAATCTCTTTCAATCAAGGAAGCTGCTGCAGAAAGTCTGGATGACCCATAGGAAAAATGAGGTATGTATGCTTGCATTTGATATTGTGGAAGTCATGTCATATGGTTGCAGGTAACATGGATCAATGCTCTATCTTGAGAGCATGATCAAAAGAAAGGATCTACTCCCTCGAAGGAATGCAGGAATGCATGGGTCACACATTCACTGGATGAAATCAACATAATATGTTCTCATATGAAGTGTGAGGTGCTTGACAACAATCGAGGAACCCTGAATGGAAGTTCCTGGGAGTGAGATGTGTGAAAAAATGAAGGAAGATATCATGGAATATGCAACCATGGTAAAGGCAATCAACATCCAAAAGACCAAGAAGATTTGACTAGATATCTCCATGAAAGATATGAAGACTCTGATGGAGTATGGAAAAGAAAGAGACCCTTGACCATATATATCTTTGGGAGATGTGTCGATATATATGCAGGATCCTATTGCAAACTAGAAAATGTCATGATAAAAGACCATCACAATGGTAATGTTGATTTTGAATGTTCATTCCTTTATCTGGATGGGTTTATGTAGGGCTGCCAAGGGAAGATCTATGGATGTCTTCCACCACCGATGCACATGTAGTAGGATGAAAGATCCTTAAGTAAACATGGCATGAAGAAAGCAACATGGCATGTAGGAAGGCCAGATATGGACTGATGGATCACTTTCCAATGATGACATGGCTGACTCATGAATAAAAGTGATGGATGGTTGGTGCTCGATGTAGAAGTCTCAAACATGAAGACTCCTAGATAATGAAAATAAAATCATGACATCATGAAGAGGAGTTCTTCAAGCAACTGGTTGTCCCATCATCTCCACCTGAGGAGCTGCTGAAGGTCCCTAATTAAGAGGGAGCCTGGAAACAAATTTCTTACTTGGATGAAACTTGGAAATTCCTAAGCCAAGAGGGAGCTTAGGTACATTCCTTCTGTAGGAATGAGTACATTCCTTTATTGGGATAGATATGTCCTCCCTAATTAAGAGGGAGAGATAGATACATCATTCTTGTCCTCACTTGGGAAGAAAAAATGGAGGACTGGGTAAGCATCTGGCATCCAATGCTCTTTGAGGATGTATTAGCGCATCCAAGATAAGAGTAGTCGTTGAGGATTGATATTCTTCGAGGACTGGGAATCCAAGATAAGAATAGTCCTGGTGGAACACACCCTGAGAACCCAGGTGGGGTATGTTCCGAGAGAGACAATGATGAGGGTGTCTATACATCATTGGTCTCGCTAGCATTGTGCTCGGATCATGTGGAGAGATAGAGCTGTTAGTCAAGGCCTTGCTATGTGACAATGCTGGTTGATATGATGCTATATAGATGGGTTACCAATCCGATTCTTCTTATGAGAAATTCTTCAGATTGAGAATGACCAAGTACTATTATGAATATCTCCCTAGATAAGAGGGAGTGTTGAAAAGTGTAACTAGGTTTAGTCTTCATCATGACATGTAATTGTGATTTTTATGTAAATGATGTAAAGAAAGAAAAATAAAATTATTATTGTAATGCTTGCCTCATGGGTTTCATGAGCAAGGAATCTTATTTTTAGTGATGGCTCCCATTGTGAGCCTTTAGGATTTGTCATCTAGTCATAAAATTCAAAAAGAGTCAATATCATGTATGAAGAACCCTTCTTGGGCATGTTACAAATGTATATGTCAATAGGATTGTCAAGTAGCCCTCTAAGACAAGCACAAGTTATCCCTCTTCAAGTCGGCCTCGAGATGAAATGAAGAACTCATGTCGGCTTCACCTAAAATGGAGACACAATTGTTCAAACTGTCATGTTGGCTAATATACATGGACATACTACTATAAATAGACAGCTCAGCCTATTTCACAGTAAATAAGTTCGGATCACCTCTGAAATTCAGATGGTTAATTGCAGAGACAAGTTCGGTGAAGGAGCTCGGATAAGGGTACAAGAACTCGAGCTAATTGCAGAGGCAAGTTCGGATAGGATTGTAGAGAATTTCGGTAATCACTGTAAGCAAACTTCAACATTATCACAATGATATGATCTCACAAGAACAAGTAACACTATATCTGTTTTGGTACAGTCAAGGGAAATATCTGTCTCGGTACAACAAGGAAAATTCAGTGCTATCTCACAGTCAAGGGTAATCTTTGTCTCAGTACAACAAGGAGAATTGAGTCAAGGGAAATCTCTGTCTTGGTGTCACAACAACAAGGAGAATTCAGTGCCACCACAGTCAGAAGGTTTCAGTATCATCACAGTAGGAGGATCTCGATACTACCACAGTAAGATCTCAGAAAGAAGGTGCGGTGTTGTAACATCTCAGTGATAATACAGGAGGGAGACCTTGGTTCATGACAGTGGTGATAATGTCTCATTGCTGAGAAGGTTAAAGTGGAAAAGAACTTGTGTCTTGGTCTTGGAGTGGCAAATAGGTCAAGGGTCTTGGTCTTGGTATTCGTCAATTGGAATCTCTATAAGAAGAATTTGTGCGGGTTTTCCCCTCAAAGAGTGAGAGGCTTTGGTCTTGACTGATAACCTATATTTTGTGTCTCTTGTCTGTTTATGGTTTATGCATTGGTAGCTATTTGATGAAGAAGAACACTAATAACCTAATTAAAGGAAGATCCTAATCTAAAGAAGTAAATGTGAAAAATCCTAGATCTGGATTCCTTTTGCAACAAATCTGAATTACTTCTCCTATTATTTTGATAATTATTTCATTACATTGAAATACTGAAGTAATTACTGAAGCAGTCTACACAAATAATGCTGCAGAATAAATCTAAGTGCTGAAATAATCTGAACAAAATACAATGAAAAACAACTACATTGACACAGTTATTTTTGGATTAAATCCCATGAAAAACCCAACTTGGGAAAACCGGTGCAGCAGATTTGAGGGTTTGTATTATTAAGCAGTAGAATCTTGAATACAACTAGGGTGCCAACATCCGGCAAACCCTTCAGAGAAATCTAGATAACAAAACTAACTGTGAGATATACCTCACTCAGCAAGTCTCCGGCTGATAAAAAACAACGTTGATGATGCCCTCACTGCTTCTGCGTGATTGCTTACGCTGGATCTGCGTAAGCCTGCGTGGGCAAGCTTGAGGAACTACGTCACCCTTCTTTGCAGCTGATCTGGCTGATCTGAAGCTGGATCTTGGCCCTCCTGGCTCAGAACCCCAGCCTCTAGCTTTCTTCAGACTGACTCCAATAGACACTACTCTGGCTCTGCGTGATTCTCTGCAGGAACTGCGTCACCTCTGCCAGAAACTGCACTGTCTCTCTGCTGTGTAAATGCTGCCTCACTCTGAAATGTATTCTTGGTCCACCTGACCAATCTCTGCTTCTACCCCTCTCCGGATCTGATCACTGAATCAAATCACTTTGCAAACCCAACCCTAGTGATTTGTTCTTGATCACAAGCTGTGTCTCCTCACACAAATTCGAAAATGCTCAATGGCTCAAGTGTCAAGTGTATTTTCCATAGGCCCCTCACCCTCCTTATAATCTTTCGTTGACCCTTCAATAGCCAAGATTAAAACATAATCAAGGGCTAATATTAACTTGGAGATGATCCATGACTTTATCTAGAAGATTCACACTTGATTTAATTGATACCCTTTAATTAATCAGTTTCCCTAAGTTTAGACTTAGGAAAACATTAAAAAACGATTAATTAATTTAATTAAATCATCTCTAAGTGGAATTTTCCAAAAGCATTTCTGGGTTTTATGGAATACATGTGTCTTAGCCTATATACAAAATTACAAGGCTAGAGCACATCCGATGCTACCATAAATCAACACTCCCTCTTAGCAAGGAAAGTGATCTAGCAAGACAACTCAATGTGTTGCTGATGTGACTTCTGTAACATTTGCTGCTGTGCTCTTGATGCTGCTCACCAACACTGCACAAAAAATGCTGCAACTGTACTGCTGCTGACTCTGCATGCTGCTGCCAACTGCCACTATACTGCAACTCCCTCTAAATTCTGCAACCATGCTGCTGCACTGCAGAGCACTACTCTGCACTGCGTGAGCACTACTTTGCTCTGCGCTGCCCCTCTGTGCACTGCGCTGCTGCTGCTCATTTGCTGCTACTGCACTGTTGCTAATTGCAACAGAAAAACATCCAAATTTGGACAAGTAAGTCTGCCACTGAAATGAAACTGACTACTGCTAGTTTCTGCACCAGATCTCTGAAAACACTGCGCTGTTGCTGCTCTGCACTGCGTTGTACTAGTGTGCACTACGCTGCTGCTGCTCAACTACTGATGTTGCTGCTCCCTCTTTGCGCTGATTAGGCTCTAGTATTACTAGCCACTGCACTGCCTTCTCATCTTCTGCTGCAACTGTCCATCCTGCTACTGTCTTTAGGCTGTTGTAGCTCACATGTGATCCTAGAGTTCGGAAATACTCAAGGATCCCGCCTCCTTGTAGATTCTTGATCTACAACTCCAAGTCAGCCCATTTCTCTCCTCTTGGAATATGAGCTAACATAGCACAATCTCTTTCTGCCTCAATCTTGGCAGCTCCTTCTTGTGGATCTTCCTTTTCCTCTTTGTCCTTTTTCTTAAGAGGACACTGTGTGGCATAATGTCCCATTTCACCACACCAGAAGCACTTGATCTTGGACAAATCTTTCTTCTTCTGCTTCTGTTGCCCTTTTGATGCAAGGGCAGTGTTATCTTCTTCCTCCTTCTTGACCTTTGAACTGCTACTGCCATCCTCCAAGTGGATTTTTAGGAGATCTATCCTCAACTCCTCTTGCTGTAATGCTGCCCACATTGCTTCCCAACCTGGATGTCTTTCTCTGCCCAATATACTTTGGACAAAGATTTGATAATCCTCTGAAACAAAGTTCAGTGTGAGCCTTACTAGCTCTGAGTCTCTAGGAGCAGATCCTACTGCAGACAGTTGATCTCGGTTTTCCTAAATCCGAGACAAGAAGGAGTCAAAACGCTCTCCCTTCTTCATCCTGATATTCCACATCTTCTCTTCAAGGTACAGCTTCCGCTACTCAGAAGATCCTTGGTATAGCTTTTCCAGCCCTACCCACATTTCTCTAGCAGTGGCTTTGGCTGCTATATGAGGTACGATATGATCCTTCACTCCATCTAGGATCAATCGCTTGGCTCTAGCCATATTCTTCTTGAATTGCCTCAGGTGTGCTGCATCAAGAGGTTCTGCAACTACGTTGTCTATGAGGGCTTTCAGATCGTGCTCATGAAGGAGAAATTCTATCCTTGATTTCCAGATAACATAGTTTGAGGAACCCTCCAATCTATCTTGGTCACGCAGTCCGTTTTTGGCCATCTCCTCAACTGTCGATATCTTGCTCTAACCCTCTGCTCAGCTTGACTTACGCACTCCTTGTGGAGTAAATCACTTATTCTGCTGCTACACGAGAAAAAATTGAGTTTCTTTGAGTAAGAAACTCTCTAAGATCAAGAAATCCCCAACTGTGTTTTTCAGAAATTTTCTGACGCTCTCTTATTGCTGTGCAGTAACTGCGTCCTTCAGCTACGCTGCCTCTTCTGCAACTGGAAAAACTTACCCCTCTGTCAACTCTCTCAGAGGGAGCCTTTTCTGCACTGGAATGCCCTCTTGGCCTGGACAACATAGTTTTTGGGGAGGGTCTGCTGCTGCTTACGCAGATCCCAGACTCTTCAGCGTTGATCTGCTGGTTCTCTTCGTTTCTCCTGCACTTTAGCTTAAATAAGCTCTGATTCCATGTGAAAAATCCTAGAACTAGATTCCTACTACAACAAATCTGAATTACTTCTCCTACAATCCTAATAATTATTTCATTACATTGAAATACTGAAGTAATTACTGAAGTAGTCTACACAAATAATGCTGCAGAATAAATCTAAGTGCTGAAACAATCTGAACAAAATACAATGAAAAACAACCACATTGACACAGTTATTTTTGGACTAAGTCCCCGGAAAAACCCAACTTGGGAAAATCGGTGCAACAGATCTGAGGGTTTGTATTATTAAGCAGCAGAATATTGAATACAACTAGGTTGCCAACATCCGGCAAACCCTCCAGAGAAATCTAGATAGCAAAACTAACTGTGAGATATACCTCACTCAGCAAGTCTCCGGCTGATCAAAAACAACGCCAATGATGCCCTCACTGCCTCTGCGTGATTGCTTATGCTGGATCTGTGTAAGCCTGCGTGGGCAAGCTTGAGGAACTGCGTCACCCTTCTCTGCAGCTGATTTGGCTGATCTGAAGTTGGATCTTGGCCCTCCTGGCTCAGAACCCCAGTCTCTAGCTTTCTCTGGACTGACTCCAGGAGACACTGCTCTGGCTCTTCATAATTCTCTGCAGGAACTGTGTCACCTCTGCCAGAAACTGCGCTCTCTCTGCTGTGTAAATGCTGCCACAGTCTGAAATGTATTCTTGGTCCACTTGACCAATCTCTGCTTCTGCCCCTCTCTGGATCTGATCACTGAATCAAATCACTTAGCAAACCCAACCCTAGTAATTTGTTCTTGATCAAAAGCTGTGTCTCCTCACAAAAATTCGAAAATGCTCAATGGCTCAAGTGTCAAGTGTGTTTTCCATAGGCCCCTCACCCTCCTTCTTATAATCTTTCGTTGACCCTTCAACGACCAAGATTAAAACATAATCAAGGGCTAAGATTAACTTGGAGATGATCCATGACTTTATCTAGAAGATTCACACTTGATTTAGTTAATACCCTTTAATTAATCAATTTCCCTAAGTTTAGACTTAGGAAAACATTAAAAAAACGATTAATTAATTTAATTAAATCATCTCTAATTGGAATTTTCCAAAACCATTTCTTGGTTTTATGGAATGCATGTGTCTTAGCCTATATACAAAATTACAAGGCTAGAGCACATCCGATGCTACCATAAATCAACAGTAAAAAGTACTCACAAGCAATCACTATTTGAAGAGAAATCACTTAATTGCTATGCCCTAGATTTCTCAACACTCAAGACAATTCTCTATCCTTTGGTGATCCATTGCATCTATGAGACAAGAGAAACTAGTGTGCACTATCTCACAAGAAAATAATGAGTGTTTGCGACAATTATTCTCCTAAATCAACCTCCTATTTATATGAGGGAAACCAAGTCGATTCAAGGCAAAATTAGAATAAAAGCCGTAAAAATTATAATTTAAGTGTTTATAAGCTAAGTAGGTTGCATGTTGTCCTAAAAGATAGCTATCTCAATGATAAAACATAACAAAATGCCTCCTTTAAGCGCACACATGTGTGCAAAAGTCTCTCCAAAGGTGATGTCATCCTCCAATGGAGAATATCTTTGTCAAGAAGGTGTTAAGGATGGGTTAAAAGAGTGACTTGTCACACCAAGCCATCTCCTTATCAACAAATGTATATCATCAAGAAAAAACCCTCCTCATCATCATGTTTACATCAATCAAGCCCCACGTCATTACTTTAGGCCTCATGAGGGTGATGCTACAAGCCTTCGAATGATGTCATCATCCAAAAAGGTGTACCATCCCTTCCAAAGGGATCTCAAGTCTTCATTGTCATCAAATTGGTCCAGGAATAGGGAAACATTCTTTTCTAACTAGTTAATGTCTTGGTTACAGTGCCTTGAAGAGTCATCAAGTGGGGCTGGAATCTATTCTCTGAAGTGCTTCAAAATTATCAATCAATCCCTCGAGGGACAACAACTGTACTTGGGAGAAAACATCTGAAACATACCCTAAAAAATCAAGTGAGATCATCATCATAGGTAAAGTAACCATAAGAGTATCATAATGGACCATATTTAATGCAAAAGACGAGTGATTCACACACATTCATCATCTTTAAATGTCTTTATAGCTTAGGGTTTTTAAACAAGTTACCATGCTTAGATATGGGAGAGTTATCTAGAGCCCCTATTAGGTGCTTCCAACCCGAAGGGGAAGAACAATGCCTAGGCTGATACATCAATCAACAAGTGCAAGTGGATGGTGGTATGGTGGGGGTTTACTTCATGGAAGATGCCACCATCTGTGCATTGCCTATAAAATACCATCATTTTTGAGCGTTATGATGTGAAGACAGAGTAATCGTGGGACTTGAGTTACCCCCTTCCTTGGCCTATTTTTATCACCCCTCTTGTGCACCTTTTTCTTTAATGTTTTTTCTTTCTTTCATAGCTTGGGTCACATGCATTAATTACCTTGTAAATATGAAGCGGTTCCTTGCTTGTCAGGGTTGGGATATCAAAGTTCCTTTCATTTTGATTTGCTTATGCATTAGCCAGGAGTTGGGTGAGGGCTATTGAGGGAGGTAGAGCTCAGGACAGGCTTTTGTCCACATACTTTATTATATCCTAGCCAATCTTTTGCATTTTATCATAATGGCTCATGCTCTTTCTTTTCTTTCTGCTGCATCAACCTCTTAGGGCAAAGTTTCCATGCTCTTACACAAGAATGATGAAAACAAGGAGTCGATATTGGTGATAAATAGCAATCAAATTGAAGATTGGGATGTGGATATGGGGATAGGTGGAAAGTGTTAAGCATGGATTTTTATACCATGGACACACAACATCAATCAGTGCCTCCTATTTATGCCCCTCTTGGATAGTGGAGAGAAAATGCCTCAAACAAGGTTAGACTGGACTAGGGACTGGGGATAACCATCAAGGTGAAGCATGGGAACAAGAATACAGCCAAAAGTGTTCAATCATCAAACTCAACTTGTGATCCATACCAATATGCTCGTAAACATTAAATGAAAGCACTTGATTACAAAAGTGGTTAATGCACTTCAAAATGTATGACCCACCTTCATTTGATAAGTACTCTAGATGTCACAAAGCACCTTCATCTGATAAGTAAGCTAGATGTCAGAAAGCACGGTCCGGAGCATAGATGGAGGGCCTTTGAGGCTAGCTATCTATAGATCAGACAGGGCTGCTGATTGGCAAAGTGAACAGAATGGGAGAAAAAGTTTTCTTCTAGTGGTCACCCACTTGGGTGGTTAAGAAGACTCTTTGTTTCCACTGTCATTGAATGGCTATAAATAAAAAAACGATAAAAAATGAGTTTTATTATTAGATTAGTTTCTTATACAAGTATCAGAAATGTGAAAAAAGATGATAAATTTACATGGATAAAATTTTACTGGTAATGATAGGTTGCTTCCTAGTGAATTAAGCTTGCAACTGTGACAATCTCCGTGTATCATCAACAAAATTAAAGCTAGAGATTATATTTTGAATAAGAATCAAATAAGAAAATCATGCAAGTAAGTGGCTATTTATAGCTAATTGATAGTCAGTTTTCTTTGAGGACATTGTCATTTGCCACCAACTCTAGTGATACTAATCTCAAATGAGCTTCAATCTTTTGTGTTCTAGCAACAAACGACTAGCAGAAATTATATTACTACATACATTTGTCATGAGCTGCTTTTGGTATAACCTACATCATTTGTGTTCGGTTTCATTAAAATTGATGCTATTCTTCTTCAACTGTTGAAGCTTGGAAAATGGGTTTATTGAAGTTTCTGCAGTTTAAGGCTTTTCCTTATCTTCTAAATTAATATGATGCTAGTTCAGTTCTTCCAGAAAGTATATCTGAATCTGTTGGTTGTAGTAATATAAAGTTTCTGTCGTTGTTTACTTTTCCTGAAATATTTAGTAATAATGATATTTTTCTGTGCTTTTTCAGCCTCCAAAAGTGAGGGACTTTATCAACACTGTTATTGGTACTCCTTTTGAAAGTATAGAGCTTCCTCTGAAAATGTTCAGCTGGGAGTATGAGAAGGTATATTTAAAATCTTTTGGTTATGTGTTTTGTTGATATTGATGTTGTTGCTCATTTTTTGAGAGTTTACTATTCTGCCTTTAATGAGAATGGTTCTGGTCTTTGCAGGGTGATTTTTATCATTGGGTTGATCTTTTCAATCACTTTAATTTGTTCTTTGAAAAATATGTTAAACCAAGAAGGGATTTCCTGTTGGAGGGAAATTTCATGGAGGATGATGCTCCCTTTCCTCGGGAAGCTGTCATTCATGTCCTTCGTGTGACCCAGATTATCTTAGAGAACTGTGTAAACAAACAGTTTTGCATTTCATATGAAGTAAGTAACTCTGGTCTTAGGCTACTTTGCAATACTCACTTTCATGTTTTATGTAAAATTGGCACCTTCGTTTGAGGGAAATATTCCTATGTCTCTTCCCCTCCGTTTTTGCTTGTACAATTCACTCTGTTAAGTTCTGCAGTTGACTTTTATGTGTTGTCCATTTTTCTCTTCCAAGGAAAACACCTTGCAGAAAACCCTACAAGTCCCTCTCCATGATCCATGAATGGTAAACTGGGTAAACTATCGGCCCTGATTACAGAGCCTAACTTTGAGGGAATCAAGAGAGTCGAACCGTGACCTCCCCAACTTTGGGAGAGATCTCATGTCTGGCTGATGACCTCTGTGTCATGTTCCGGGGTTCACCATGTCATGTGTTGACTACTTGTATTTTCCTGTCCTCCGTGCCCTTGTGTCATGTGACTTAGGTGGTGTCGATGTAGGATGGCCACCCTAGAGCATTCAAAAGTAGGAAGTTTAATAAAAGAGAATCTTTAAAATGTACATATGATAAAGAGATGCTTGCCATTATGCATGTCCTAGCCAAATGGAAACAATATCTTCTAGGAAGAAAATTCTTGATACGTATAGATCACAATAGCCTCCAATATTTTCTTCGACAAAAACCTCTTTTCAATAGAACAACAAAAATGGTTAGAGAAAATTGTTACTTTTAATATAGAAATGCTACATAAAAGAGGTAAAGAAAATATAGCAACTAATGCTCTTTTACAAAAAGGTGAAGCAGTATGACTTGCAGTCTCAGCTATGGTTCAAGATTGGTTAGATGATATCTGAAGTGAGTATGCAAAAAATCTGGAAACATGCACCATAATTAACAAAACCATTCAAGACTCAAAATTTGAATGGAAGAATGATATCCTTTGGTATAAAGGATGAATCTACCTAAGCCCAACCTCAAAATCCAAGTCCAAGGTTCTCAAGCAATCTCTTGAATCACCAACAACCGAACATGTGGGTTTTGTTTAAAATTTACCATACCATAATGTATGCTAATCATTTTTTTGGAAGGGGATTAGTAAAAATATTTAAAAATATGTAGCAAAGTGTGATCAATGCCAAAGAAACAAAAATGAAAATATTATGACTCCAAGGTTCCTCCATCCCTTACACATTCCCAACCAGAAGTGGGAAGGAATATCGATGGACTTCATTGAAGGGTTACCCATGTCAGACGAAAAGGACAAAATCCTCGTAGTAGTTGATAGACTCACAAATTATGCACACTTAATGGGATTAAAGAAATCAGATTTTGCTAAAGAAATTGCTGAAGTGTTCTACATAAATGTTTTCAAGTTACACGGTTTTCCAAAAATCATTGCTAGTGATAGAGATGCCAAATTTCAAGGGAATTTTGGAAGGAATTTTTCAAACAAATCTGAACATCCCTCAACTTGATTTCGGCTGACCATCTCAAAACAAACAGTCAACCAGAAATTGTCAATAAATGCTTGGAAGCTTACATTTGTTATTTTGTAACAGATAAGCAAAAGAAGTGGTTCCAATGGTTACACTTTACTGAATGGTGGTACAACTCTACTTATCACACTTTAACTAAAATAACTCTTTTTCAGGCTCTTTACGATTATGAACCTCCGAAATGGAGAGAATTTTCTATAAAGGAAACAAAAATTCCAATAGTAAGGGATCAATTAGAGAAAAAACCAAAAGGTCCTTCTGACACTCGAGGAAAACTTAAATATCGCAAGAAATCGTATGAAACAACAAGCTGATAGACATAGGACATAGAGAAAATTTGAAATTGGAGATTGCGTATTTTTCAAGCTCCAACCTTACAAATAACTATTCCAGAAACAACAAGGAAATGACAAGTTGGCTCGGAGGTTTTATGGACCATATCAAATTAAAAAAAAGATAAACCAAGTAGCATATGGTTTGGACCTGCTTGATAAAAGCCACATTCACAATGTCTTCCATATATCTTGCTGCAAGAGATTGTTGGGTAAACACCAAACATCATAGACAACTCTTCTAGTTTTAGATGATGAAGGAAAGGTCATTTTACAGCAAGAAGGTATCATTGCCGCTAGTGAAAAGAATTTACATTACCGAATAATTAAAGAATATTTCATTAAGTGAAAAAATCTAGTGGAAGAAGATGCCTCTTGGGAGACAGAAAATTTATGTCAACAACATCTTTTGCTACCCATGCTTTGTGGACAAAGCATTTCTTAAGGGCAAGGAAATGTTATGTTCAAAATAATAATGAAGATAAGCTAAGTAATAATTAAAATAAAATAATAATATAATAATAGAAAAAAATACTAACCAAATAATTATGAAAAGGCATTACTTAATTATAAGTTACAACTTTTCTAAAGAAGCACCCCCCATATGAATATTTAATGGGGCCTTCCATGTCAACATTTCAACAAGTCATTCATTCATATATTTACTATATTAAGTTATTAATAAAATTCAAACATTATTTTTGCATTAATGGAGGACTAAAAAAGTCGAACTTGTTGTGCCAAGGAGAAACCACAAACTATGGGAAATGACCCTTAAACTTTTTGATTCCATGCCTAGCAAAAAATGACCGTGTCTTATTAATTCTTAGAGTCGATTCACCAGCCAAGCGGTTAGTGTATCATGCCCAGAGAGATAACTAAGAGGAATGTGGAGGTTATGTCTTTAATTTTTTGGGGCCGCATCTTCTCAACTGCATGCCAACTCTCTAGGTTGAGCATTTAGGTTGGCTGTGTAGGTTGTGTTGATCAATGGTTGTCATTGATGTCAACCCAAGCAGCAACAGGGGCTACCCCGATCTTGCATGGCAATTTTGACTTGATAACTTACTCTATTCCGAGTCGAGGATATTTTGGAAGGTTTCTACTTGTTGAGATGTTTCCGTTCATATATGGCATGCCACGTAATTCTTCACGGTTTGAGAGATATTCGTGTTTGAAGTTAGTAACCCCAATTAGTGGGCTAAAACCCCACGGGGTTGTAGCATGACACTAATCATTGGTTGTGGTCATTTAATATTCAATAATTAATAATTTTTTAAACTCTTAAAATCCTTCCAACGTTCACTTGTTGAAGACCCTCTCAACCTAAGCATTTATATAAATTGTGACCCTCATATCCTCTTGATGCAAGGAATTCGCTACTTAAAACAGGTCATCATGGCATTATTGCTATAACTTTTTCTGTGAAGCTTCAGATGCTGAAAAAAAACCCATTTGAGCCGAAATCTTGATGAAGCGTGTGACCAAATTTCAGATATTGGTTCGCTATATTTTCGGAGATATGATATGAGGAAGTTAGGGTTTTTCCAGGCTCCCGAATTTCATGTCAAATAGGTGACTTTGGGAAAATCGTCACAACTTTCTCTCTGAGCATTGGATTCAAATTTCGTAAACAGTGACAGAAAGAGGACAGACTGTAGTTTGTTGGTTATCGTTTCCAGGACCGAAGTTTGAAATAGTGACACGTGGCACTTCATACAAGTTCGCTCTACTGAACCGGTCTATAATCAGGTCATCGTAGGAGATTGGGCGTAACTATTTCTTGGAGAATCCAATATTGATCAGACCTGTGGGGTTGGAAAGAGAACTCAGAGGGCTACCACAGGGCGCAATTTCAGATCTTGGAGATATGAAATTACATAGATACAACAGATTCAATATCGAGCTTCTAGAAGGCAAGAAAAAGTATGCATTCAAGGATCACTGCAGTAAGGACAACACATCAACAGTCAAGGGTAAGTCTACTACAACAAGGTATGTATGATTAGTGTTTGAATTTTAATTTGAATATCATCTCTGACATGTGTTTTTGCAGGAAAGTGTAAGTATTTTGTATGTATGTTTGATTGGGTTTTGTTCATAAATGTTGAATGTATTTACATTTGGATTTTGACTATTTCTCTGACATATGGTTTGCAACAGTGTTGATAATATCGCCGAAATATCGGCGATATTAAAAAATATCGCGATATTTTCTCTCCCGAAAATATCTCGATATTTCCGAAATATCGCCGATATTTCAGGAAAATATTGCGCGACGATGGGAAATATCGCCGGGCACTCCTGGGCCGCGGCTAGAAAAGGGAATTTTGTCTTTTTCGTCTGTGAGGCTTGGAGAAGGAAGGGGAAGAGCTTCGTGGTGGTTGTCAAGGAGGGATTGAGGATCAAAGAGCCATTATCACTATCAACTCAGAATTTTTTGTTGATCAAAGATTGAATAGCAGTGAGAGAAACTTCATTTCTTCCATTAATAGGTATGTTCTTAAAAACCCCTATGTTAATGATTTTTTTCATAGATTTAGGGTTATGCTTGCTTGCCTCTTTGCCTACCAAGATTTTTGTTTCTTGGTTTTTTTCCATTTGTTATGATTTTCATGCCCATGAGCCAATGCAAGGGTTTTCTCCATATTTGGACAAGAAGCTTCGTTTTTTTTTACTTTCTTATGCACCATCTTATTGGCATTTTTTGTGTATGCGTGTTTAATGCCAATTATTTGTTTTTTTGGTGTCCTAGGTTTGAAATTTGAATTAGTTCACTGCAAATATGCCAAAATCCTTGGACCCATTTTGGGAGTATGGGGAGCTTGATGGTGTGACAAATCAGGCACATCTATCATGCAAATTGTGTGGGACCAAGATGGCAGGAGGGGTTACACGATTGAAATACCATTTGGCTAGACTCCCTGGACATGATGTTATACCTTGTACAGTTTCTAGTGTGGAAATTATGCAAAAAACTCTTGAAGCAATTGCTGAAAAAGATAGAAAGATAGCTGCTAGGGAGAGGGAACCAAATCTTGATCTCAGATAGATAGTTGCTATTTTTATTTGTTTTGCAACTTTGCGGCATATAACTCGGATGATGAGTTACTTTTATATATGTGATGTTATTTTGTATTGGTTCTCCACATTTGAGTCCTTGATTGGACAATTATCAGGGATCAGCAGGATTTGGTATTGCCTTTAATATATCATTTTTATTTTACATGCACTACATCATATATATCAGTGCTTTTTTCATATTTATGTTTCAATGTGTTTATTTCATGTTGTTATTGCTTTATATGTTTAAAAATCTGAAAAAAATGAATATATTATGCATTTTTTATGCTTGCCGATATTTGCCGATATTTTCGCCAATATTGCTGATAAGATGTTTTCTGGACCCTCGCCGATATTTTTCCGATACCGATATTATCAACACTGGTTTGCAGGACAATGTAAGTATTTTGTTTGTATATTGGTTTGGGTCTTGTTCATTAATGCATGTGCAGGAAGGAGCACACAATAAGACATCTCAGACACATATTAGAAGGACAATGCAACGCCAAAGTACCATTACTTGAAGCAAGCACAACAATACCTCAAAAACTGCTAGTGTTCAAAGAAGCAGTATCAAGCCAAGTATCAGGCTGTGTCAAAAGTCAGTATTGTAAAAATCATCATTGTAAAATTTTAAAAGAGTTATTATTGTAGAAGAGTCAATTTTCCTAGAGTTGGAGAGGCATTGTTGGGAGGTATAAGTGTCATTGTTGGATAATGTTATGGTTGGGTTGTAGGTCATAGTGTGATTGGGTGATTGGTCTAGTTCAAAAAAATCATTGTGAATCATATTTTATCGTGGATCATTGTCCTTGGTACGGGTCTTATTTCTGATCATTATAGGGTGGCAGGGAGGCGCTAGGTTGGTGCATGAAGTCACCTACAGGTTGGAGCTTGTGAACACTTCAGGGTGATAGGTTCGTCTAGGATGTCGGGGCATCCATTCAGTTGACTACTGAAGAAACCAGGGCGTTGGGGCATCCTTCTAGTGGGAGCTGGAGAAGAATGCTTTTCTAGAATTCTATGAAGTTGTACCTTTCATTTCAGTTGGGGCTGGAGATTAAATAATTTATTAGAAAAGCGTTTGATGGTTTTTGACTCGGAGGGGGTTTTCCACCTAAAATTCGTGTGCCTATTGTGTTCTATTGTTTACTGTTGTTATTGGATAAACATCAAGAATAATTGAAGATTAACTAATGCTCTGAAAATATTTAAAAGTGCTAATTGATAAGAAATACTGATTCACCCCACCTTCTCAGTATTTCCAACAATTGGTATCAGAGCTTGGTTCCTTCAATAGTAGTCTAACAACTGAAGGAGATTATGGAGTATACCAAGAATAGAGTTCCTCTGTTCAATGGAAATAACTACGCACTTTGGAGTGGAAGAATGCAGATTCATTTGCTGGTGCAAGGATACGATGTTATGAATATAATTCATAATAAAATAATAATAAATCTAAATGTAAATGTAATAATAAATAATAAGTCATTAACTAATGATTAGTTATTTAGTGATGAAAAGGCATGTCTTAGAGACATAGCCATTCGTGAAAGGGCACCTGCCTAGGGTATATAAGTAGGCCCTCATTCTCATTTGTAATCATCCTATCATCAACTCTTTTATATAATATACAATTTACAATTTCTATCCTACAAAGGATGTCTTTGTCTACGAAGTATTTTAATATTTCCGCTGCGTATACGACTCTTGGTCGCTACATTGGTATCGAAGGCTTCGTTCTCTGATCCCGATTGTTGGCCATTAAATTTTTCGTAAACTTTGTTTCCGTCACATTGAAGCGTTTTGCTACGTGTTGGAGGTTCTCCATTCTCTCATTAGGCCTTTGTTCATTTTAAAAAAAGGAAAAGAAAAAAAAGAATATATTAAAAAAAAGAGCATATATAAAAAAAAAAATCAAATAAAGAAGAAAAAAAAAATGGTTCTACATTATTGATAAAAAGTGCATGATAAAAAAACTAAAGAGAAGGAAGAGTAGATAGGATTATTTTGATTCTTCTTTAAGTGGTTTACAAGCTCGTGGTTTTAGAAACCCATGGTAATTGCCCATGGTATTTTCAATGTAAAATAAGAGCAAAAGGAATAAAAAACCTCTGTGTGAATGGTAAGTTTACTTTTTACGTGGAAAAAATTAACCGAGTCAAATACACATAAGTGGACATATATTTTATACTATACCCCAGAGAGGGAATATCCACGTTTCACTAGGGTTGTAACTTTTCAAAAAAAAAAATGAGTTTAAAAAAAAACAATTGTTGAAAAAAAAATTATAAATAAAAATAGATAAATAAAACTAGAATTTACTTAGTTAAAGAACTCATTACTAAAGGAAGGCTATATTTAAGGTTATATATGTAGAAATTTCTGAATCTTACACTTTATGCAGAAATTATTACTGTTAATCTGGTTATGCTCCTCCTACATAGACAAGTTATTAACTGAATAAATTCAAGTTAAAATCGAAGAAAAACACATAACAGATCTCTACCAATCCAGATCTAGAACAAGTTCATGCACAGATTGACAAAGTGACACAGTTATTTCTGGACAAATAGTCCCAGGAAAAACCCAATGCGGGAAAACCGGTCTCTGGCTACTGGAGGGTCTTATTATTAAGAATATTTCTGAATACACAAATCTGGGTTCTAGATCTGGAAATCTCGATAGAGAAAATACTAGATCTACAGCTCACTGGCTGATCTAGGGCCAGAATAATGACTGATCCACACCCTCAAACGGGATTTACAGAACTCAGCCAAGATTATGGCCTAGAAACCCCAGTGCTGCCCCTGAAAGCCTCTGCGTCAGCCTCTGAAGCACCTCCAACCCTCAGTGCTGCTCTGGAAGGGACTACGTTACCCTAGACTGGGTGACGCAGTCACTACGCTGCCCCTGAAGGGTCTCTGCGTAACCCCTGAGGGTTTCCTGCTAAAAATCACGCTGTCCTTGGAGGGACTATGCTGTCCTTGCTGCTGTTGCTGCTCTCTTCTTCTGCGCTGTCCTTGAGCTAATCTCTGCCTCTTGTGTATTCTAGACCCAAGGATCAGATCATCCCCTTGGTCTAAATTCCCCTCTCTGCAACTATAACACTTCTGAGTATTCTTAGCAAAACCTGCCCTAGAATCTCAGCTTAGCTTCAGTGCTCTGCCTCTGTGTCTTTACAAATGACCTCAAGCCTTTCCTTTATACTTTTCTCGTTGACAAATCAACGACCATGATCAGATCTTGAATCAATGGCTAAGATTAAAAGAAAGCTTGATCCGTGTGACTTAAGACAATTTCATCACATGTTTAATTAAATTCACTTTAGTTATTTTATTTTCCTAAGTTTTAACTTAGGAAATACATTAAAATAATTAATTAATTTAATATCTCCTAAACCAGATGAAATTTCCCAAATACATTTCTGGGTCTTGTACATCCAGTGTACTCTAGTCCTTCCACAAAGTTTGGGAGCTAGAGCACAACTGATGCTACCCCAAATAAACAAAATATCAACAATATAAAGAAAGTATTATAAGGAATTATCAAGGCAATTAATATTAAGGAAAATAAAGCTTAAAAAAATAAATAAAATAAATAAAAATAAAACGATTACATAATACCTAAAGTCATCTCGAAAAAGCAAAAATGGGATCAATCATGGAAAAAAAATGATGGAAATAATGGAGCTCAAGTCTAAAATGACGAAGGAAGAACGATTTTCCTACGAAGGTCTTCCAGTTATAGATCATAGATTAATTACATTAAAAGGAAGTATCCAATGAAAAGAAATTAATATCGCTATCAACACACGCAATGAGGAAAACTACATCAACATTAATTTGGCAAATCAACTATTAATTCTAGAGTCAAGCATTGGTAGAAGGATAAATATTTGTGACAAAAGAATATGAAATTAGTGATTTACAAGTGACAATAGATCATTATGAGTACATATCTCAATTTCATGTTGTAACTATGTATGACAGAAAGATTGACATCATTCTCGGTTAATCTTGGTTTAAGGATTTGGGTACATTCATGTTAAGCATGGAGAAACAAGTTTTGAATTTTCCTTATAAGGGGAATATGGTCACATTTCGAGACATGACAATGGAGTCAAAATTGATAATGTCTGCATCAGAAGACTTTAAGGATATCTCAGACTTGATGTTCAAAGATAACAATAAAACTATATCAAGGAAGCAAAGAGAGCTTGAAGAAGTCATCTCCAGCAAAGACAAAAAAGTTTCGCGCCTCAGAGAACACCAAGAAAAGTTGCTCGAACAAGTCAAGAAAGCTAGAGCATCAAAGAAGGAACTCAAAGAGAGTTTATTAGAACAAGAAGAAGAAAATTTATGTTTAAAGAGCCTTAACTAAACATTAATAGAACTAATCAAGTGTTTAAAAGACGATAAGCATGAAGGCCAAAATAAAGTTGATTCAGATAATGAGGAATGCTTACGTCTCAAAAATCACAATCAAAATCTTCTCAAACAGATTAAAAAAATTAAGGACGAAAATAAATCATTGACGAATAAGTTCAAAGAACTTGTCGCAAAGGAAGCATCAAAATCTCAAGATGTAGCAGTCCAAGCCGAAGAAACAAAACATCAATACCATTAATCCCTCAGTTCATGCAAATCCAAACCCCATTGAAGTAAAAACGTACTCAAAGGTTGTCGTTCAAACAAAGGACACTCCAAACAAGGATTCAATAATTAAGTCAACAACAACAATGCCTGATGAAAATAAGGAAACTACCATTAAGACTTTTAAGGAAGTTCAAACACAAATTCCTTACTACATCCCAATCACAAGAGTAGACACCTTAATCAATCTACAAATCTATATCACGCAGAACATAAACAAACTTATGTTCTGAAGAATGGTGAAGTAAGCTATATCTAGTCATATGATAACTACTCACCACTCATTTCTAAAGATCAGAAGATTCACCAGAAGATTAATCTAGGATGGTCTGATCCGTTTTCAGTACGACAATTCTGTCTATCGCTTAGAACATCATATCGTCTTGTAGCAACAAGGATGAAAGCTCAGAAATGAGAAGATATTTCGAATGATAGAAGATAATTGATCCTTCTTAAGTAAGCTTTGAGGACAAAGCTTCTTGAAGGGAGAGGCTATGTTATGACTAGAATTCATAATAAAATAATAATAAGTCTAAATGTAAATGTAATAATAAATAATAAGTCATTAACTAATGGTTATTTAGTTACTGATGAAGAGGCATGACTTAGAGACATAGCCATTTGTGAAAGGGCACCTGCCTACGGTATATAAGCAAGTCCTCATTCTCATTTGTAATCATCCTATCATCAACTCTTCTATATAATATACAATTTAAAATTTCTATCTTACAATGGATGTCTTTGTCTACGAAGTATTTTAATATTTCCGTTGCGTATACGACTGTTGGTCGCTACATACGAAGTATGGGAAATCGTTGAAAAAGGCTTTATAGTGACCCACGATGAACAAGGTAAGAAAAATATGGTATATGATGCAAAGGCTAAAGATCTCATTATCAGTGGGCTTATCGAATCTGTCTATCTTAAGGTACTGAGTTGCAAAACTGCTAAAGAAGTATGGGGCAATGTTAAAATTGGACAACTAGGTCCAAACTCCGGTTGTGCTGCTCAGATGACGATCGCAATATTTTTATTGGATTCCTCTTTCGGAGAGGTGTAAGATTGATCTAAAGATCATCTCGATCGGATGAGCAGAACATGTACTTTGAATTTATTCCACTTATGTGCTAGGTCGGCCTCGAATAAAATATAGACTTAAATGTCTTAAAGGACGTGTCACACACCCCCAAAGATTCCTATATATTGGAGAGACTTAAGAGTTCATTTGACACACATTGGTGTGGAGGAATTCTCTCTCTCTGGATAGCGTTGGAGCTGTGATATATATGGACTGTTCTTTGTTTGGGTTGTTCTGGGTTATGTGTGACACGCTTGGCTGAATGACCTATTGAAGACTTTGCTGGTAGAAGCATCCTGCTGATCGCATTTCCTATCTCTGTTTTGGCTTGTCTTCTATCGATCTATTAGTATGTTCTATCTTCTTCAGTGTTGTGCCCTAATCTGAAATGGCATAGAACAAGAGCAAAATTTCACATAAATATGGCAATGCAGCATCTGAAGGAATGATGGGTGTCTCAGGTTTGAATCGTCGTGAGCTGTCTACCTGCCGATGTCACCTCGTAGACATGCCGTCTAGGATGAAGGACTGCTTCAGGGGCAAATCTGATTCGAGATTGCTGGATTAATTGGCCGAGAAACTAATATATTAAACGCTGTCTCCGAGTTATGTTCAGCGTTCAAGATTAACCGGAACTCCTTTTTAAGAAAGGGACGTTTGCATAGCAGGAAGTCAAAATCGGATTGACCACACTGCTCCGATGTGACACTGTCCTATTCGATCGATGTCGTTTTTTTTGAAGATCCGATCCCTCCGCATGTTGAACGAAAGGTAACACTGCTACTGTTCGGAAAGACCCAACTCGGACAAAATCCAACTGGTTTTGTTGTGCGATGAGCTGCGGATGGGGGCGGTGTATACTTACAACCTCTGTAATCATCAATTCCGGTGGACAGGCGGCGATTCGTGAAACTGTCTATATAATCGGGCCCTTTATAAAGTTTATTCGCCTTTAATAATGATATTTGACTCGATATTTCCTCGTTGCTTTCGTGGCCAGCAAACTGGAGCACTTGCTGCGGCACTCGAGGATTTGGCGGAGGATGCTTCAAATGATTTTTAGAAAGGAAGCGACGAGCGATGGTCTAAGGTGACCAGCGCTGTCGTATTTATGAATGCTGAAGACCACAAATCATATACGCTGCAAACTTCAAACCATTACATACATTGCATACATTGCGGCAGCGTTTATCGACCTCGGCGGCATCAATTTCTGAGGATTCTGGGAGAATTGTTAGAAAAAAAAAAAAAAGAAGAGCCGGGGAGAAATATTGGTGCGTCCCAACTCACAGGAAAATTGTGTATTGTGCTGCCATGTTACAGGTTTCATTTATGACGTTGCAACAAGACGTGTGATAATAAATTTTTAAATGGAACATGCGGGAGTATGGGGTCGTTTCCGTTCGACAGAGGTTGGAGTTAACGTAGATCAGGGCCCGTCGTCCGACTGGTTGCCCGAGCATGTCTGTTCAAACTAATTCGCGGAAGGAAGAACCTGCTTCCGTGCTAAATCAATCATAGCTAACGGTGGCAACTGAATCTAAATTTCCACGAAAATCCGATACTTGTTGCGTGGATACGGGTTTGAACAGACCTCATATTTTTTTTTTGTTGATTATCAGGAAAACTTAAGAAAGGTTAAGTTTTTTTTTGCGACGTCGGTTAAAGAGACGTCACCCGCAGGATGCCGATTTGTTCGCTGTCAATCGGAAAATAGTTTGTGCCGTCAGCCGTCTTTTTCAAAAAAAAAATAAAAAAAATTCGATGCTCATTCTCCTTACTGACCGTATCTCCGAATTGGCGATGTAATCGTCATTATGTAGATCTAATCTCTATAATGAGAAATGCATAGACGTATATGATGACCTCAACCACTGTGATACATTTGTATATAATTGGTCTACAGAAGAATGTTGCAGCTGTAATATGGTCATTGATTGAGCATGAAACCTGGCCTTAACAAACCATAGGAACTTGGACTGTTGTCCTTTATGGAGAATGCCGCAGACCCAAAATTAATTTTTGATGAAGGCAGTAAGCTTACAGTTGTACGCTGATATCAAGTCAGCAGATAGGCAGCAAGGAAGGTTATAACAGCAGAGCCTTGTAAGGCATTTCTTTGAAGACTGTTAGAAGGTCTACTTGCTGGGATAGAAGGCTGAGGCACTGGATATTATTCAGAACTGTTTTAAGGGTGGATAGCCCTGATAAGAGGTTGTTAAAAGTCTGCTTGTATACCTGTAAGTCGCCACTACCTTTCTAAAAGCATTGTAACTTACCTAAAGGGGACTGTTAGAAAGCTGAAGGACCTTGTGAGCAGCTAAGGCAGAAGCATTGGAGCAGCAGCACTCTTTGTAGGTATAGGAGGAAGAGAACCCTGCCTCGTACATCAAGGACAAGACTCCAAAAGATGTAAGTGAAGTTCATATTCAGCAAGCAGTAATGAATGTGATAGTTCTAATTCTGTGATTCTATGTCACTGTCATTATGACAGTGACATAGACAGACACCCATGTTTGAAGCTGGAAGTTTTTAAAGGTTGACTGCTGAAGTCCTTGAGGAAAGTCTATGTAATGGTCAAATTGTTGACGAAATGTGCATCAATGTAAGTCATTGATCTAGGCAAATTTTGACAGCAGTCTGCTGAAATAACCAGAAATGGGCAGATCTGGAAGCAAATCAAGGTTAAATGCCTCAAGTACAGGATGAACCAAGGTAGATTGGATCCCTTGTTTTGTTGTAAGCTGTAGTCTTAGAAGGTTGTTTAAAGGAGCTACTCACAGAATAACAGGGAGTGGCTGAAAGGACTTCTAACACAAGCTGAGGCTTGCTGATATGTTCTCCCTGTATGTCAGTGACATAGATAGACACCTGTGTAGCAGCAGCATGTGACTGTATCAGTCCTACATTGGAGCGTTATGGTAAACTTAAAATGTGAACTGGGAAGTTTATGCAGTTTTTTTGGTCACATGGTTGGAATCTTGAATCATGATCAACAAAGTCTGTTGGATGGTTTTGACTGTGGGAGATCAGGTCCCAATTTCAAGATGGTGTCTGGGATGCCCTCATTTAAAACAGATGTCTTCTCTCGAGAGAGAAGCTGACATTAAGAGGGAGATATATCTGTATATGCTCCTGAGTGGATGTCTTTGTTCAACAAAAGAAGATCCTCATGGCTCAGGGACATATGGCTTCAGAGGGGGAAATTCCGAAGGAAAACCAAGAAGCCATATTAATAACAGGATATCTAGCAGCCATGAGTACTTTTGTACAAATTGAGGAAGTCGTAAAGCATCAAGTCTGGAAGGATGCTATGCTGTAGGACAAAGCAGTTGTCACCTTGAAATGGCTCTACAAGATCAAGTATGGATCTGTTGGAAGTGCTGAAAAGTTCAAGGCAAGATTCGTTGCCTGTGAGGAAGATATAGACTATGATGACATTTTTGCACCTGTGGCTCGAGATACCACCATTTGATCTATTATAGCCCTTGCTGCTACGCAAGGATGGAGTCTTCATCAGATGATGTGAAGACCACATTTTTCTGCATGATGTGATAAAGGAAGAGATATATGTGGAGCAACCTTTGGGGTTGGAAGTCCAGGATCGGGACACCCATGTCTGCAGGTTGAAGAAAGCCCTCTATGAGCTGAAACAAGCACCCTGAGATTGGTACAAGAGGATAGATAGCTACTTGATGAAGCTGGGCTTCACTCGAAGTAATGCTGATCTGAACCCTTACTTCAAGGTTGTCAAGGGAAATCCTCTCATTCTGGTGCTGTATGTGGATGACCTCTTCCTGACAGGTGCTGACCCTCTCATTCATCAGTGCAAGAGGGAGCTCGCTGCTGTGTTCGAGATGAAGGACCTAGGACGAATGTCTAGGCCTAAAGGTCTAGCAGAGACCGGGCGAGATTTTCCTTTCTCAAGGAAAATACATTATGAATTTTTCTGGTTTAATGGACTGTAAGTCCACGGAACTCAACTTTAAGAAGTTGAGTGGCAGCGCTGCTGGGCCTGTATTGAAAAATCCTACTGAGTATCGTCAACTCGTAGGGGCACTGATGTTCTTAGTGAACACCCGTCCGGACATATGTTGTGCAGTGAACACTTTGAGTCAACACATGGTTGATCATAACATTCACTGGGTTGGTGCCATGAATCTCTTGAGATATCTCTGAGGCACGTTAGACCATGCGCTGAGATACCCTGCCGGGAGTAACACTGCCGGGAGTATGACACTGTATAGTCTCCACACTAATTGGTGAGGGATCAGAAACATCCATAAATGTCTCCCATCCCACAACTGCATAGTGGAATGGTTGAAACGTTAGGTTGAAGTATTATAAACAAAGTATCTGTTGTAAAGGGCTTCTTGTGTGGCAAAATTCCTTGAGCTTTGTTTGAGCAGCAGGTTGTACTGTCCCTGAAACCACAAACTAGGGATTCATTGAGTGTAGACCCTTGATCACGATTGATCCAAGCATGTTGATGGCTGGTACCACTTTATCCGGGATATGGTACAGCGAGGCACCGTAAGGCTCGATCATAGGAATTGATGAGTAGGTTGTGGATATTCTCACTATGCCCTTGGGGAAGGTCATGTTCCTAACTTTCCATGAGAACCTTGGAATTGTGGAACGACCCTATTCTAAGGGTCCTGTTGGACGATGAGCTATTGGAGCTCTGGGGGGCTCTAGGGATAGTTTCTAGGAGCTATAAGGACACACGGGGCTAGGCTTTCCAAACCTTGTGTTGCTTCTGCCCCACCGTTATGATGATTGAGTTGGTTCGCCTCTCATGATCTGTGCCCCGTATACATCCTACCCATTTGAGTTCTGGACTCATGGGAAGTACCTCTCATTTGGCCAATGAGGTGGGAAAATCTAGAGACTAGTAGCAAAGATCGATGGGACGCACTCGACTCTGTCAGACTTCCTCTATCTAGGATGGCACAGCTCCAACCGCTTGATCTCAGATCGAAGTATAGTGAGGTCTGGGGACCTCCGCCTCGATCGGTCGATGAACCAACTTGGTTGGTCGAGACTCTTGTGAGTCCTGATAGTGAGGTCTCCGGGACCCTCTCCGCCCGACTTTGGGTCGATGAACCAACTTCGCAAGTTGGTTGGAGACTCTTTGTGAGTCCGATAGTGAGGTCTCGGGGACCTCTCGCTGACTTCGGGTCGATGAACCAACTTCGGTTGGTTGGAGACTCTTTGTGAGTCCGATAGTGAGGTTTCGGACCCTCTCGCCTCGACTTCAGTCGATGAACCAACTTCGGTTGGTTGGAGACTCTTTGTGAGTCCGATAGAGGTTTCACCTCCGTCGAACTGGCCACCGCATGATGTCTTGTGACTCCATCTAATTGCTTTGAACAAAGAGGCCAGAAAAGCAAGTTACGGCGGGGTGATGCACGATGTTTGGATTGCACTTGTGGACGGAGTTCTCCTTAGTTGAGAGGGAGTGTTAAAATTGGACAACTAGGTCCAAACTCCGGGTTGTGCTGCTCAGATGACGATCACAATATTTTTATTGGATTCCTCTTTTGGAGAGGTGTAAGATTGATCTAAAGATCATCTCGATTGGATGAGCAGAACATGTACTTTGAATTTATTCCACTTATGTGCTAGGTCGGCCTGGAATAAAATATTGACTTAAATGTCTTAAAGGACGTGTCACACACCCCCAAAGATTCCTATATATTGGAGAGACTTGGAGTTCATTTGACACATCGATGTGGAGGAATTCTCTCTCTGGATAGCGTTGGAGCTGCGTTTGGGTTGTTCTGGGGTTATGTGTGACACGCTTGACTGAATGACCTATTGAAGACTTTGCTGGTAGAAGCATCCTGCTGATCGCCGTAACGTCACCATCTCCTATCTCTGTTTTGGCTTGTCTTCTATCGATCTATTAATATGTTCTATCTTCTTCAGTATTGTGCCCTAATCTGAAATGGCATAGAACAGGAGCAAAATTTAACAGGCAAGCTTGAGAATATATATGTAGGTGACTCAAACATGAAAGAAGCAAAGCTTCACATTTACAAGGCAAAATTTGAGCAACTCAAAATGAAGGAAGATGAAAATATTGATGCATTCTTACAGCGTGTTGATGAAATAACAAATGCATTGGAAGGTTTTCGAGAACCTGTTGACATGAAAATTGTTGTCCGAAAGATCCTTAGAACCTTGCCGGCAAGATTGAACCCAAAGGTATCTGTCTTGAAATATATTTCGAATCTAGCCAATCTTAGCAAAGATGAATTGCATGGAGTGCTTACAGCATATGAAATGAGGATTGAAGAAGAGGACGACACATCTCACCTAGAAATAACATTCGCCGCATCCAAGAAAACTAGTAAGGACAAGCATACTCCAAAAGCGAAAACTTGTAGTTGTAAGGAAGAAGAAAAGGAAGAAGATGAAGAAGAATTTTTACATAAAGAACTTGCCTACTTCACGCGAAAAATGAGAATAGGTACGGGGAAATTCAAAGGTAAACTTCCATTGATATGTTTCGATTGTGGTGAGGTTGGGCATTTTGCAGCCAAGTGTCCTCACAAAAATGAGGCTATTAAGAAAGGAAAGAAAGGTCTGAGGAAGTCCAATAAGCAAGGTAAGAAGAAATGGTTTAAGAAGAGTTTCTTCTCTAAAGAAGATAGCTCCTCATCTGATGAAGACAGTGATAACGAAGAAGAAATCAACGAAAGAGTATTGTTTATGGCCAAGCATAATAAGCAAGAAGCATCTGACGAAGAAGAAGAGATGACTGAGGTTGAATTTCAAAACAAATTGATCAGGGTTATCAAAGAGGTTAAGGTCGAGAAGAAGCATTTCAACACTCTTGAAGAAAAATTAAATATAGAAAGGGAATAGGTCCTAAATCTTAAAATCAAGGTTGAAGAATACAAACGAGTTGAAGAATCGCTCAGGGAAGAATTAAAGGAAAGCAACAAGGAAAGAGAAGCAATGGAAGCTGAAATAGTTTCTCTACGAAAGCAAGTAAAAAATGGAAAAAACTCTTCAAAACTACACCAACAACTCGAAGGCATTGGAAGAAATCATTAACAATCAGCGATCAAACAGTGACAAGATTGGTCTTGGTTACAAAGAAAAATCTGAAAAGGAGCCAAGTCCTTCTATGACAACAAAAGAAGATGGATATGCAAAATATAACAAGCAGGTAGACCTCCCAGCCAACTCAAGAGATCAGGACTCGCAGGAAGAACCATGGAAGGGAATTCCTCGAAGAAGATTTCCTCCCAGGTATCAACCTATCTTCTATGGTCATTGTTATTCATGTGGAAGGTTTGGACATAGCGCTATAGAATGTCGCACGTATGTTTGGAATAAATACAGTTTTGGGAGATATTTCAGAAAGGGATATTCTAGAACTTAGCAAAATATTAACAGATTTGATCATTTGAGAGATAATGTCGAATGTTACAAATGTAACAATTTTGGACACCTGGCTAAAGATTGCAGACTTGGAAGTTTTTCAAAGGAATTCTCGCAAAATCAGAATGAAAAAATATGGAAAAAGAAGACTGAAAAATGTGTTGTCGCTCTCAAGGCTCAAAGCAACATAAATGTTTGGTATGTTGATAGTGGTTGCTCAACTCATATGATTGGAGATAGGAATAAGTTCATATCCTTGAAGGAAAAGAAGGATGGAACAATGTCTTTTGGAAATGACGGGTCTTTAAACATCATAGGAGTAGGTACAGTCACACTTGGAAGCAAGAATGCATTAGCGAAAGACGTGTTGTTGGTTGAAAATATAAATCACAATCTGCTCAGTGTTGGACAAATGTGTGATCAAGGACACACGACACTATTTAACTCTAAGAAATGTGAAATTAGGAAAGGCAAGTTTAGTAAAATTCTGGCTACAGCAAGCATAGCTCCAAATGACATATATATTTTAGATGAGACACCTAAAGGGTGCTTTTTGGCGAAAGAAGACGAAAGTTGGTTATGGCACAAACGAATGGGACATAAATTTCGACAATTTGGTCAGGATTAGCAAGAAGGGAGCAGTAAGGGAAATGCCTAAAATTTCAAAACCTACCAATACGATATGTGAATCTTGTCGGCACGGCAAGCAGACAAAAGTTGAGTTCAAGACAAACGAACACTTTGCATCATGTCCATTGGAATTAGTACATACTGATCTATGTGGTCCTATGAGAACAAAAGGTTTAGATGGAGAATTATATTTTATGCTAATGATAGATGATTACACCAGAATGAAAGTCGTCAGCGTCTTAAAGAAAAAGACTGAGACATTCGAGTGTTTTAGAATCTACAAGGAATTGGTTGAAAATGAAACTGATTTGAAGATCAAATGTCTGAGATCAGATAATGGTAGAGAATTCACTTCCAAGGTATTTCAGCAGTACTGTGATGAAAATGGATAAAAAGGCAATTCTCAACGGCCAAAACATCGCAACAAAATGGAGTTGTTGAAAGAAAAAATAGAACCGTACAGGAAATGGCCAGAACAATGTTAAATGACTCAAAATTAGATGATAAATTGTTAATTTTGGGCAACTAGGTCCAAACTCCATGTTGCGCTGCTCATATGATGATGGTCATATTTTTGTTGGATTCCTCTTTCGGAGAGATGCAAGATTGATCTAAAGATCATTTTGTTTGGATGAGCAGAACATATATTTTGAATTTATTTTCCACACATGTGCAAGGTTGGCCAGATTTGTAATGTAGGCTCACATGCCTAATAGATGTGTCACACACCCTCACTGATGGATATAAATTGGAGAGACTTGGAGGACATTTTCATCATCAACTCATCACACATCTCTCATTGTGATTTGATATGTTCATTAGCGTTTGGAGGCCTCTTCTTTTCACACGTGCAGAGCTGTTTTTTGTGGATCTTTAGGGCTTGTTGCTGCAACGTTGACTAGCGTTGACCGTGGTCAACCCTTGGTTGTTTGACCTCAAAACTCTGCCAAAATTCCGATTTTGAGATGCTGTACTGCTGGGCACTAAAATCGAGGAAATCATAGCTGTTTACCGAAGCCCTAATCTGCAGCGTTGACTTTCTGTTACTGTCCTGCGTTGAATTTTCTGCGTTTTTGTCTTTGAGGGCTGTGGGTGTGACACTTGGAATGTTGGCTGATCTAGAAAGGCTTTGCTGGCTGAAGCATCTTGTTGACTGCCGTAACGCAACAATATCTCATATCTTTGCTAGACAAAAGGAATTGTAAATCTTATCTATATTTGACTTGTCTTCTGTTGATCTATTATTGTGTTCTATCAGCATTTTACCTTCATGTTTATGTGATTGCTATTTTGTATCCGGCCTAAGAAAGATTGAAGTAAAATTGTATCAAGCATAAAACACCATGGTTATCTAAATTTTACATGGGATCAGAGCTAAGGTGAAGACAAAGTCCAAGCTTGTGTTAGAAGCAATCACTGAAGGAAGAAATCCTATCAAGGACAGATGGCCTCCTCAACCTACAAGGGTTTCAAGGCTGATGATAAATTGACTGATAAGTCTGATTGTCATGTATGGAAGATGTCCTTGGATTTGGTTCTAGAAGATCAAGATGTCATGGACTATGTGCAGGGGAAGATTCAAGAGCCTCCATCAAATGCAGCTGCTACCACGAAGACAGAGTATAGAAAGGGGGAAATCAAAGAAAAGATGATTATCCAGGATTCTATTCATAAGCACTTGGTTGCTTACATTTCTGAGCTGAACACATCTAAAGAGATGTATGATAAGCTGGTGAGCATGTTCAGGGCCAGTAATGCTAATCAAATCCTTTTCTTCAAGAATCAATTGAAAAATATCAAGAAGGGCAAGGATGAATCTATTCAATCCTATTTTATGAGGCTCACTAAAATCAAGAATAACCTCCTAGCTATTGGGGAAGCAATATCTGATCGAGAGATGGTTCTTATTGCATTTGGAGGTCTCTCTCGTGATTGGTATGTATTCAATACCGCTATTCTTAATAATAATGTGATTCTTGATTATGATGAAATATTGACGAGATGCACTCAAGAGGAAGCAAGAATGATGGAATATGCCTCTAATGGAAGTGGAAGTGACCCTACTGCCTTCACCGCTCATGCAAAGGAGAAGAACCTTGGTGGCCCGAGAAATCAAAACCATGGTAGAGTAGGGCCCAAAGGAAGGAAGGGAAGATGTTACACTTGTAACAAGTCTAGTCACTATGCAAGAGAGTGCCCTAATCGAAGGGACTCTCCCAGGGATGATGACAACAACAGCTTCAGGGGGAATGGCAATCAAAGGAACAACAGGTTCAAAGGAAAAAGGAAGGATCCCTCTGATCGTAGTAGAAATGGGCAACCTTTCAAGAGGTTAAGAAATTATAGGTACGATGAGTCTAATGTTGTTGATAATAAGAGAAATGAATTTATTCTTGTATCTGCCCCTCTCTGCTGCATCTCCACCCGACACCCTAGATGTCTGGTTGGTTGATAGTGGTCCTTCAAGGCACCTCACTGGTTATAAAGAAGCCCTCTCTGATTTGATTGAAAAGGATACTAATCTGGAAATTATCCTTGGAGATAATGCCGCCTATCCCCGTGAAAGGGACAGGGACTGTGACCCTCCATCTATCTCAAGGTCAAGTCCTCCGATTACAAGATGTGTTGTACATACTTGATTTGAAGAAGAACCTTGTGTCCATTTCGACAATGGAAGACAGAGGGTTTAAGGTGGCATTCGTTGATGGAAAAGTACTTATCTGGAAGAACAACTTCAAGGAAGCTGTTTCTATTGGTTTTAGAGTTGATACATTCTACTAGGTTGGAGGAAGTCCGTTGGGGGCTATGTCATGTGATACAACTCTTCAAATAGAGTTATGGCACTGAAGGTTTGCACACCTTCATTACAAAGCCCTTCCCGAAGCAAGGAAGGTGGTGACAGGGATGCCTGAATTTAGAGATGATCATGAAGTTGTATGTCAGGGTTGTGCCAAAGGGAAGCATACAAGGGGACCAAGTGTCCCAAAGGCAACTGATATCTTGCAGTTGATACATTTTGACTTATCTGGTATGCTGCCCGTGACATCCTTGGGAGGATGTTCCTATTACATGAATTTTACAGATGACTTCTCCCACAAGACCTAGATATATTTTTTGAAGAAGAAGGACGAAGCATTCAAATGGTTCTATACCTTCAAGGCCTTGGTGGAAAATCAAAACGAGAAGAAAATCAAAGTTTTGAGGACCGACAATGGGACCGAGTATGAGTCAAATGAGTTTAATAACTTTTGTAGAGAAGCTGGCATTAAGAGGGAGACCACAACTGCGTATACTCCTGAGAAAAATGGTGTTGCTGAAAGAAAGAATAGGACCATTGTGGAAGCTACCCACGCCATGCTATGTGACCAAGGTCTTCCGAAGTTTCTATGGGGAGAAGTTGTGAACACCGCTGTGTACGTTCAAAATGGATGCCCACATTCCGCTCTGGACTCCAAAACTCCCGAAGAAGTCTTCTCTGGTAAGAAACCTGATGTTTCTCATTTTAGAGTTTTTGGTTGTCCTGTTTACTTTCATGTGCTGAAAGAAAAGAGAAGCAAGCTGGATGCTTCTGGAAAGAAGGGAATGTTTGTAGGCTACAGTGAAACTTCGAAGGCATATAGAATCTATGTGCTTGGTCAAAGAGAAGTGGAGATATGCCATGATGTCACCTTCGATGAAGATGCTGCCCTCAAGAAAGTGAGATATCTTCCTAGCTCCAAGGAAGACAAAGAAGATGAAGAAGCAGGGAAGCAGGAAGAGCCGAAGGATGAACTAATGCCCAATGTTGAGGACCTATGGATCCTATTGATCCACCTCCTTCAAATAAGATAAGACCCTCATAGCTCAGGGATACTCTCGCAGATGCTGAGAGACATATTGCCCTAAGGGGGACATTCCGTGAAAGCAAGAAGTCGAAGAGATACCAAGGGTATCTAGCAGCCATGAGTATGATAGTACAATCTGAGCCTGGATCATTTGAAGAAGCTGTAAAGCATCAAGTTTGGAAGGATGCTATGCACGAAGAATATGAGTCCATTATGAAGAGTGATGTCTGGAAAGTGTTCTTGAGACTAGAGGACAAATCTATTGTCACCTCGAAATGCCTCTATAAGATCAAGCATGGATCTGATGGAAGTGCTGAAAAGTACAAGGCAAGATTTGTTGCTCGAGGCTTCTTTGAAAAGGAAGGCATAGATTATGATGATATATTTGCACCTGTGGCCCGCTATACCACCATCTGATCTATTATTTCCCTTGCTGCAATGCAAGGATGGAGTCTCCATCAAATGGATGTGAAGACCGCTTTTCTGCATGGTGCTATAAAGGAAGAGATGTATGTAGAGCAACCTCTGGGGTTTGAAGTCCGAGATAGAGACACCCATGTATGCAAGTTGAAGAAAGCCCTCTATGGGCTGAAGCATGCCCCCAGGGCTTGGTACGAGAGGATAGATAGCTACTTGATGAAGCTGGGCTTCACTCGAAGTAACGCTGATCCAAACCTTTATTTTAAGGTTGATAGAGAAAGGCCTCTCATTCTAGTTCTCGATCTCTTCCTCACAGGTGCTGACCCTCTCATTCATCAGTGTAAGAGGGAGCTAGCTTCCGAGTTTGAGATGAAAGACCTAGGACTGATGCACTATTTCCTAGGCTTGGAGGTCTAGCAAAGGTCAGGCGAGATTTTCCTTTCTCAAGGAAAATATGTCATGAAGCTGCTGGAGAGATTTGGTCTGGTGGACTGTAAGTCTGTGTCGACACCGACATAACTCAACTTTAAGAAGTTGTGTGGAAACGCTGTTGGGCCCGTGCTAGCAAATCCTACCGAGTATCGACAACTCGTGGGGGCCCTGATGTTCCTAGTGAACTCCCTTCTGGACGTATGTTTTGCAGTGAACACTTTGAGTCAACATATGATTGATCCTCATCACATTCACTGGATTGGTGCCAAGAATCTATTGAGATATATTCAGGGCACAATCAACCATGGGCTGAGATACACTGCTGGGAGTTTGAGATTCCATGGATATATTGATGTCGATTGGGCTAGCAGTGTGGTGGATCGCAAGAGCACATCTGGATGTTGCTTCACCTTGAGTTCTGCTTCGATATCTTGGATGAGCAGGAAGCAGATGTTGGCGACTTTGAGCATCGCTGAGGCCAAATAAATTGCAGCGAGTATGGCCTGTTGTGAAGCTGTTTGGTTGCGAAAGCTCTTCAGTGAGCTGTTTGGGCATGTGCTAGATACCGTTGTTATCCTTTGTGATAACCAGAGTGGCTTCGTCTTTCTGAGAATCCCGTGTTCCACGATTGATCCAAGCATATTGATATCAGGTACCACTTTATCCAGGATATGGTACAATGAGGCACCGTAAGGCTAGATCATATAGGAACTGATGAGCAGGTCGCAGATATTCTCACGAAGCCCCTGGGGAAGGTCAAGTTCCTAACCTTCCGTGAGAAGCTTGGAATCGTGGAAAGACGCTGTTCTGAGGGTCCTGCTTGAGTTGGACTGTGAGCTCTGGGAGCTCCAGGGGGCTTGGGGATAGCTTCTTGGAGCTATAAGCACAAAAGGGGCTAGGCTTGCCAAACCTTGTTGTGCTTCTGCCCCACCGTTATGATATTGAGTTGGTTCACCTCTCTTTGATCTGTGCCCCGCACACATCCTACCCATGGAGTTTCAGACTCATGGGAAGTACCTCTCATCTGGCTAATGAGGTGGGAAATGTGGATAGAGACCAATAGCAAGACCGATGGACGCATTAGAGATTGTCGTACTCTCTATGTCTAGGATGGCACGTGTCCAACACCTTGATCTGTGATCAAGTATGATGAGGTTCTTACCTCTAAACTGACTTCGGGTCAGTAAACTAACTTTGGGTTAGTATGAGACTCTTTTTGAGTCCAATAGAGGTTTTTACCTCTAAGCTAACTTCGGGTCAGCTGAGTGTGATGTCTTTGTGACTCACCTTTTGTTCTATCTGATATTGAGAGAGCCAGCAGAGCAAGTTATGGCAGGATGATGCACGATTTTTGGTGAAAGTACACGATGGTACTGATGGATGGCACTTGTGGACAGATGGAGTTCTACCTAGTTGAGAGGGAGTGTTCATTTCGAGCAACTAGGTCCAAACTCCATGTTGCACTGCTCATATGATGATGGTCATATTTTTGTTGGATTCCTCTTTCGGAGAGGTGCAAGATTGATCTAAAGATCATCTTGTTTGGTGTTGGAATCACGATTGTCGTTAGACCAAAACCCGCAGGCGTTAGTCTCTGCTACAATCGCCAGAGTTAGGATCCACGAGAGGCGGTTAGTCCATGTCGTGAAACACACGGGAGCGTTGAACCCAATGTCCAACAATCTCCCCCCAACGCGAGCCAGGTGAGTTTCGAACTCAATACCTGCCGCTCTGATACCACTTGTTGGAATCATGATTGCTGTTAGACCAAAACCCGCAGGCGTTAGTTTCTGCTAAAATCGCCAGAGTTAGGATCCACGAGAGGCGGTTAGTCCATGTCGCGAAACACATGGGAGTGTTGAACCCAATCTCCAACATTTGGATGAGCAGAACATATATTTTGAATTTATTTTCCACACATGTGCAAGGTCAGCCAGATTTTTAATGTAGGATCTCATGCCTAATAGATGTGTGACACACCCTCACTAATGGATATAAATTGGAGAGACTTGGAGGACATTTTCATCATCAACTCATCACACATCTCTCATTGTGATCTGATCTGTTCGTTAGCCTTTGGAGGCCTCTTCCCTTCACACGTGCGGAGCTAGAGGAGCTATTTTTTGCGGATCTGTTTAGGGCTTGTTGCTGCAGCGTTGATCGTAGTCAACCCTTGTGGTTTGACCTCAAAACTCTACCAAAATTCCGATTTTGAGAGGCTGTACTGCTGGGCACTAAAATTGAGGAAATTAGAGCTATTTGACCAAAGCCCTAATCTGCAGCATTGACTTTCTGTTGCTGTCCTGCGCTGACTTTTCTGCATTGACTTTGGGTTGACCAATGTTGACTTGTGATGAGCTGTCTTTGAAAGGTTGGCTGATCTAGAAAGGCTTTGCTGGCTGAAGCATCCTGTTGACTACTGTAACGCAACAATATCTCATATCTTTGCTGGACAAAAGGAATTGTAAATCTGATCTATATTTGGCTTGTCTTCTGTTGATCTATTATTGTGTTCTATCAACATTTTACTTTCATGTTTATGTGATTGCTATTTTGTATCGGGCCTTAGAAAGATTGAAGTAAAATTGTATCAAACATAGAACACCATGGTTATCTAAATTTAACATAAATTCTGGGTTCAAGCAATCGATACAGTTGTATTCATTATAAACAGAGGTTTGCTAAGAAACAATTGTGACATAACTCCATACGAATTATGGAAAGGAAGACCGACTAGTGTCAAATACTTCAAAATATTTGGAAGTAAATGCTACATCAAAAGAGAAGATAAAAAATTGGGCAAGTTCAATTCCCGTGTCGATGAAGGTATTTTCGTTGGTTATTCACGCAAAAGGAAGGCTTATAGATGCTACAATCTGAGGCAAAAACAAATAGTGGAAAGCATAAATGTTACTTTTGATGAAGATTGTGTTACAGAGGATGACGATGAGATTGTCCCTTCAAGCAAATCTGAGGGATCTGAGGGATCTAAGGGAGAATCTGTGAAGGATGAAGAAAAAGCTCCAGAACAAGACCAATCAAATAAGGAAACAACATTCAACCAAGAGGAAATAAGAAACGATCAGTATGATGTACAAGAAAATTCTCCAAAATATTTAAAAGAATGGTGTCAAAAGAATCATCCGTCAAATCAAATCATCGACAACATAAATGAAAGAATTGGAACCAGAAGAAGTCGACAGTTTCGTTCATCACAACAAGCCCACCTTGCTTTTTTAGCAACTTTTGAGCTTAGCAATTTTGAGGAAGCTAGTCAAGATGAACACTGGGTAGCAGCTATGAATGAAGAACTGGATCAAATTGAGAAGAACGATACTTGGGAATTGGTTCCACGACCAAAGGATAAAAATGTTATTGGAACTAAATGGGTCTTCAGAAACAAATTGAATGAGGATGGATAGGTTACCAGGAATAAGGCAAGATTAGTATGCAAAGGATATGCACAAGTTGAAGGAATTGATTTTGAAGAAACATTTTCTCTCGTTGCCAGAATGGAAGCTATCAGAATGTTTCTCGCTTATGCATGCTCGTGAAAAATCAAGGTCTACCAAATGGATGTTAAGTCAACCTTTCTAAATGGTGAATTGGAAGAAGAAGTTTACATAGAACAACCCGAAATTTTTTCTCTCTGAAAAGGAAGACTATGTCGGCAGATTAAAGAAGGCACTATATGGTCTCAAGCAAGCTCCTAGAGCTTGGTATGCTCGTCTTGATGGATATCTACATCAACAAGGATTCAAGAAAGGAAGCATCGACAACAATCTCTATGTGACAGTGGATCAAGATAACCTAACAACTATCGAGGTATATGTAGACGATATAATTTTTGGAAGCAATGATGACAGATTAAGTCAAAAATTTGCCACAAAGATGCAAAGTGAGTTTGAAATGTCTCTACTTGGCGAGTTGACATACTTTTTAGGGCTTCAGATATCTCAACAGGATAAAGGAATATTTATATATCAAACCAAGTACATCAAGGAAATGCTCAAGAAATTCAAGATGGAAGATTGCATGCCTGTCCTTATCCCAATGGTAACAGGGTGCAAGTTAAGTTTAGATGATTCGTCAAAGGATGTGGACCAGAGGTTGTATAGATCTATGATTGGCAGTCTTCTATATGTGACAACTTCTCTGCCAAACGTAATGCAGGCAGTTGGACAAGTAGCAAGATTCCAAGAAGCACCAAAACAATCTCATATTATTACCGTCAAAAGAATTCTCCGATATCTTAAGGGCACAACAAAATATGGTTTATGGTATCTCAAAGGAAATAATCTAGTTATCCAAGCTTATACAGATGCAGATTGGGGCAGGAAGTGTTGATGATTGAAAGAGTACCAGTGGAGTAGCATTCTATCTAGGTGGTTGCCTTGTTTCATGGTTAAGTAAAAAGCAGTCTTCAATCTTGTTATCCACAACAGAAGCAGAATATATCGCGGCAACAACTTGTTGTACTCAAGTTCTCTGGATGAAGCAAACTTTGCAAGATCTTCAAGTCAAGTTTGATGAGCCTATTCCCATATTTTGCGGTAACACCAATGCCATCAGCATCTCCAAGAATCCTGTGATGCATTCCAAAACAAAGCACATTCCGATCAAATATCATTTCGTTAGAGAGCAGGTCACCGAAAAGAATCGCAAGCTTGAATATGTTGGCACAAAGGAACAAATTGCTGACATCTTTACCAAACCATTACCTCGTGAAGCATTTGAGTATCTTCGCCTAAAGCTTGGGATTCTCCCAAGTTCTCATTAGACTCTTTCTCTTATCTAACTAAGTAAAAAAGAAGAAGGGGGAATTGAGGTGTGTATAGGTCCACAGGATGACGTTTGTCAAGGTGAGTTATCCTTTGCCATTGATGACAAAGGGGGAGATAATGTTGTACGCAGAGGTGTCATGATCACAGGGGGAGTATTTTTGTTGCCATCAATGCCAAAGGGGGAGATTGTTGATCAGTGGTTGTCATTGATGTCAACCCAAGCAGCACTAGGGGCTAACCCGATCTTGCATGGTAATTTTGACTCGACAACTTACTCTATTCCGAGTCAAGTATATTTTGGATGGTTTCTACTTGTTGAGATGTTTCTGTTGATATATGGCACGCCACATAATTCTTCACGGTTTGAGAGATATTCGTGTTTGAAGTTAGTAACCCCAGTTAGTGGGCTAAAACCCCATGGGATTGTAGCATGACACTAATCATTGGTTGTGGTCATTGAATATTCAATAATTAATAATTTTTTAAACTCCTAAAATGTCTCCAACATTCATTTGTTGAAGACCCTCTCAACCTAAGCATTTATATAAATTGTGACCCTCATATCCTCCTGATGCAAGGAATTTGCTACTTAAAACAGGTCATCGTGGCATTATTGCTATAAGTTTTTTTTCTGCGAAGCTTTAGATGCTGAAAAAAAACCCATTTGAGCCGAAATCCTGATGAAGCGTGTGACCAAATTTCAGGTATTGGTTCGCTATATTTTCGGAGATATGATCTGAGGAAGTTAGGATTTTTGCAGGCTCCCGAATATCATGTCAAACAGGTGACCTTGGTAAAATCATCATAACTTTCTCTCTGAGCATTGGATTCAAATTTCGTAAAAAGTGACAGAAAGAGGACGAATTGTAGTTTGTTGGGCATCGTTTTCAAGACCAAAGTTTGAAATAGTGACACGTGGCACTTCGTACAAGTTCGCTCTACCGAACCAGTCTATAATTAGGTCATCGTAGGAGATTGGGCATAACTATTTCTTGAAGAATCCAATATTGATCAGACCTGTGGGGTTGGAAAGAGGACTCAGAGGGCTACCACAACGCGCAATTTCAGACCTTGGAGATCTGAAATTACATAGATACATCAAATTCAATATCGAGCTTCTAGAAGGCAAGAAAAAGTATGCGTTCAAGGATCACTGCAGTAAGGACAACACATCAACAGTCAAGGGTAAGTCTGCTACAACAAGGTATGTATGATTAGTGTTTGAATTTTAATTTGAATATCATCTTTGACATTTGTTTTTGCAGGACAGTGTAAGTATTTTGTATGTATGTTTGATTGGGTTTTGTTCATAAATGTTGAATGTATTTACATTTGAATTTTGAATATTTCTCTAACATATGGTTTGCAAAACAGTGTAAGTATTTTGTTTGTATATTGGTTTGGGTCTTGTTCATTAATGCATGTGCAGGAAGGAGGACACAATAGGACAACTTGGACACATACTAGAAGGACAATGCAACTCCAAAGTACCATTACTTGAAGCAAGCACAACAATACCTCAACAACTGCTAGTGTTCAAAGAAGTAGTGTCAAGTCAAGTATCAGGTCGTGTCAAAAGTCAATATTGTAAAAATCATAATTGTAAAATTGTAAAAGAGTCATTATTGTAAAAGAGTCAATTTTCCTAAAGTTGGAGAGGCATTGTTGGGAGGTATAAGTGTCATTGTTGGATAATGTTATGGTTGGGTTGCAGGTCATAGTGTGATTGGGTGATTAGTCTAGTTCAAGAAAATCATTGTGAATCATATTGTATCGTGGATCATTGTCCCTGGTACAGGAGTCCACACTCTTGTCTTATTTCTGATCATTATAGGGTGGCAGGTAGGTGCTAGGTTGGTGCATGAAGTCACCTACAGGTTGGATCCTGTGAACACTTCAGGGTGGTAGGTTGGTCTAGGATGTCGGGACATCCATTCAGTTGACTACCGAAGAAACTAGGGCTTTGGGTGTCCTTCCAGTGGGAGCTGGAGAAGAATGCTTTTCTAGAATTCTATGAAGTTGTACTTTTCATTTCAGTTGGGGCTTCAGTGGTTTTTGACCTGGAGGGGGTTTTCCACCTAAAATTCGCGTGCCTATTGTGTTCTATTATTTTCGTTGTTACTGGATAAACATCAAGAATAATTGAAGATTAACTAATGCTCTGAAAAGATTTAAAAGTGCTAATTGATAAGAAATACTGGTTCACCCCCCCCTCTCAGTATTTCCAATAGGTTGAGCATCTAGGTAGAGTCATGGTAACAGATGAATTTCGACATTCGAGAGTCGAATTTTAATTTTGGGCATACCCAATTGATAATGTTGTACAATTATGCAAGCTTTTTGCATGCGTTTGTCTATACGTAGAAATTAAAGCAACTAGCTTGAAAGAAAATTGCATGAGCACATAGATTAAACATTACAAACCCTTGATAATGCAGACTCTGTAAAGATTAAGCATTGCACACCCTTGAAGATCACTGAAACACAGTTTGATTTGAATATTTTCTTGAAAACATGGTGTTTGATCTAGCAGAGGACTTGATGGAGAAGAACCTAGGATTTTCAAAGAGGATGATTGGCTTTTATACCAAATGAAGAATTATTAAACCAACAATAATGGGGGCAGAGAAAACAAAATCAACAATACTACACACTAGCTCGAATCATTCCCATTACTAAGACATGTGTTTATACATGTACATGAGCTATATCGTAAAACCATTAACCCTTATAATCACTCAACAAACTCTCCACAATTCACTCAACAAGTATTATCTCTATCCCAAATCCTCTCTTTGAGATATGTCCACACTAACAACATTTAGACTAAGAATAATATAAAGGAATCATTAACCTAACAATCATTAGAGGCCTTCATTGAAGTAGTTGTGGATGTGACAATTCAAGTCTCTCCATTTGTGTAGTACTTTATGACTCCATTATCCCATGATTGATAGGCACTAGTTTTATTGCTTGTTCTTGTCCTTCATTTTCCTATCTAGTCGTTATTCCACTTCTATTTCCATCCCATATCATATAATACAACAAACATGCATATTGTCAGGGCTCACTTTTCCTATATCACCTAGCCCCTCCACTCCATAGCCTTAGCAATGTTATTTAGGGATTATCCCCTTGAGTTGGAGGAGATCCAATCTAAAGAGAGAGGTAGAGCCATTGAGGTGACAATGTGTGGTTTTCTAAAGTTGCACAAAACTAACAACTTAGTGTTTTGGACTTTACACATTTGTCGGTGCTAGATTTTGTTGTAACAAGTCCCATTGACCTACTTATTGTGGTCATTCATTAGACTTAAATTATATCATCTTATCTATTGGACTTTAGTTGGCATTAAGAGAGAGAGAGAGAGAGATCATCTTCAAGAAGATAGTTTCAGGAGAAGGAAATTGTACCTTAGGAGAAGGAAAAGAAGAATGCTAGGAGGACATGGTGAGGAAGACGAAATTGATTGGTTGATATGAGAAGAGAAATGACACATGACAGTGATTTATGCCAGTCGAAGAGTATGACAGAGGCAAAGTGTTTGTTTGATTGACAAATTGTAGCTATGAGAGAAGACGTCCCACAAAAAGAAGGCACCATATGTGTTTGATCCACAGAGAGAGTGAATTGTGCTTTGAGAGGTTGTGAGACTTTTAAAAGTCTCAGAGAAAATTTGTTATTAATTTGCTTGTAATTCTGAGAGTAATGATTTATTAATGAAATGATAGATGATGCAGGGGCATTAAAAAAAAAAACTTCCGCTCAGACCTAGGTGTTCTACTTTTATGTTTTGAGAAATAGTCAAATGATTTTTCCTGTTGTAATAACTAGAAAAAAAGTAGTAAAAACAAGAGATTAGATCTCTTTGTTAAGTATTAGTTACCTTATGGGTCAATTAGTAGTTAAAGGAAAAGAATTCAGTTAGGTTACTGGTGGTTTCGATCTCAAATTTTGGGGAATGTGTAAAAAGAACTCTGAAATGAAGATTGGGGTTGGATTGGAAAAAGTTTGAAATGGTTCCACAAACAAATGATGGCAAACTGAAAGAGGAAAGAACATTTGTGATTTTTTTTCCAAGATTCGAACCTATGCACTCAATTGTTGAATGAAATAAAGGCTCTACATTCATGCTTTAAAATAAAAAACAAAGACAACACCATTGTGATTCCCATGATCCGGTGAAGTCGTGGATTCTTGAGTCAGGGTATCACGACCTTTCAGATATTATTCCATTGTCTAAATACAGAGTAGGTTTCAGGTGGCACATTTTTATCATTATTTCATTGTTTGAAATCAATTTTGAAGTGAGCCAGTGCGTTGTCAATGTAAGCTATTAAGGATGAATCGAGATTGATATTCTCAGAACTGAGTTTAAATTGTAAAACCAATCCAAATCATTGTTCATAGAAGTTCAGGTTACCCTGTAGCATTCCAGTGATTGTCGTTTAATTCCTGCTACATGTATACAATCCCCGCAACCAAAACAGAGTATCTTAAATCTGGTTGTTTGAGAAGAGAAGGTTGCCAAACGATTTGCTTTTGTTGCACAAGAGTGACTAAATCCCAATGAACATTTTTTACTAGTGACCAGAACACGTCTCAGTCTGCACTGGAAAAGAATACTGTTGAAATTCAGGTGTTCTATGTTGTAACTGTTGGGGAATCTAGGGGCAACAGATTAGATGATTTCTCTTAATTTGATAATTGCTTGTGATGTATTTTTACTTAACTTGATTAGCTTCTTCGTTCACTTGATTATAATTAGTGTTCTTATCATCAAATAACTAACAAACAATAAAGAACAATGAGACAAGATTACACAAGATATGCAACTCAAAACCTCTCCCGTTGAGAGGAAAACCCACAAGAACTCTTCTCTTGTTATAAAACTTCAATTGACGAATTCCAAGACCTATGACCCTTGACCAAGGCTCCTCCAAGACCAAGTCAAACTTTCTCCTTGAAGCACTTTCTCAACCCAAGTCAAACTTGCCTTCTAGCAGCTTCCACTTCACCTTTGACCAAGATTTCGGTCCTGCAACTTTGACTGCAATTTTGGCCTCTTTTACCTGCAAATTTTGGCCTCCCTAATATCCTTGCAATTTTGCATGTGTGACCAAACTAGGGAAAATTGAAGTGACTCTCTTCTTCGCTTGTCTTGGGCTTATCTCCTTGCAACTTCGGCTTGAAAGAAAGATCTTTCATATGCCTGATTTTAGGCTACTTTAGGGTCTGCAATATTCCACTTCAAAAACCCTAATTGCAGTCACACGCGTGAGAGATCTTGTCCAAAACAGTCTTCTAAAACCCTCGATTTTTCTCTTCCTTGGATTTTCCTCTTCTTCGCTCCTTCTAGGTCTTGTTTTCCTTTTAGATCGAACTTTGTATGAGCTGAAGTGATGATCCTCCGAATAAAGTCGAGTTCTCTTATATATAGTCTTTCTAGCAGGTCGAATAGTCCCTTCATAAGGCCGACTTGTCACATTGTAGGTCGATTGTTGCTTCTTGTTGACAAGGTCTTGGAGGGTCTTTGACTCTAATTTTGAATTAAATATATTTTCTTTACAATATGTAACATGCCCAAAACGGTCTTCTATACATGACAATGTCTCAATTGACTTGTAGACTCAATGACAAGCCGTAGAAGCACTCAATGGGTGCTTGACCTATAAAACAAATAACCTTGAAAGTTGAGCATGAAACGCATGCCTCAAGGAGGACAATAATTATTTTTCTTTCTCTTTATACCAAATACACAAAATCATGATTACATATGTCATTATGAAGACCAAACCTAGTTACATATTTCGACACTCCCTCTTAACTGGGGATGTATTCATAATGCATACAAGGTACTTGGACATTCTCAAACTGAAGAATTCTCATAAGAAGTGTCAGATTGGCCAGCCCTCTCATAAGCTACTTTCTTAGCTTATGCTAGAGAATCTCATCATAACAACCAACATTGTCACATAGAAAGGCCTTGACTAACATCTCTATCTCTTCACAAGATTAGAGCACAATGTTGGCGAGACCAATGACTGATATACACCATCATCATTGTCTCTTAAGGTACATACCCCACCCGAGTGTTCATAGGGTATGTCCTTTTAGGACAATTCCTATATTGGAATAGCACATCCTCAAGGAATTTCCTCTTCGACTACTCTTACCTATTGGATGCCCCATCACATCCTAAAAGATTATCGAAATCAATCTCAGATGCTTACCCAATCCTCCATTCTTTCTTCACAATACGAAGACAAGAATGATGTGTCTATCTCTCCCTCTTAACTAGGGAATATATACTCATTCCTATAAAAGGAATATACCCAAGTTCCCTCTTATCCAGGGACTTGTCCAAGCTCCCTCTTAACTAGGGACTTGTTACCGACAAAAACTATCTTCTCTTTGGTGGAGATCATGGTACTATCAGCTGCTTGTAGGGTTCCTTCTTTCGATGTCATGAATTTCATCTTCATCATTATGGAGCCTTCATCTTCTAGGTTTTCTTTGTAGGGCATCAACCATGCATCACTTTCCTTCAACGAACCATAGGGTTGAACCAATAGTCATGTCATCCTTTTTTTTTCCATCGAAAAATGATCTTTTAATCCACATCTGGCTTTCCTTCATACAACTACCTCTTCCAACTCACGTTTCTTTCAGTATCTTCCATCCATTTCCATGAGAACTAGTTGTAGGTGACATCTACAACTCTCTTTCGGTAGCCCTGTATCAACCCAACCAAATGTTATTCAAAAATCATAATGAACATCAAATCAAAGTTACCTTTTTATGATGGCCTTTCATCATGACATCTGCTTTCTTGCAACATCAACATCCTGCACATGCATAAACACATCTCCAAGACATTCAATGTCAAAGGTCTCCTTCCTTTATAGACTTTATCAGAGTCTTCATACCTTCACCATGGAGATGTCCTAACCAATTATTTTAGCCATCGGATGTTGATTACTTATCTTATGTGACTATAGTTGCATCTTTCACGAACTCTTCTTCCTCTCTTCACATATTGCTCCCCAGGAACTTCTATGCATAATTTCTTCATCTTGTCAACTACCTCATATTCCATATGAGGACATATTATGTTGATTTCATCTTATCAATATGTGAATTAGTTCAAGACATATTCCTTCATGCATATTTCCAAAGGAATACTTCCCTCTTCTTCGATCATGCTCATGAGATAGAGCATTTACCCATGCTATCTGCAACTATATGATGACATGACTTAATCTATCAAATAAATACATACCTATTTTCTTCTTTTGGCAGTCATCACTCATTCAAACTCGTGGTCCTTAGTTGGCCTCCAATTCAGTACTAAACTCCTTCCCCTTTGCCTTGTCACTTGAATTCATTGGTGGTGACCTTCTTTGATTGGGAATATGTTTTTAATGTGTCCCCAATTTATTAATTTTTTATTTTTCTTGTCTTTTTTCCACTTCTATGAGTAAAAGTGGGTTTTCATGGGGAAATATTTATTTTTTGTACCCCAAAGTGGGTATTAGGATAAGGTTGGGACTATGAGTATTGATTTTGAGTACTCACATGCCATACAAAATTTCCTAGAGCGACTTTTTAATTATTACATAGAAATTTACTAAAAATTCCTGTTCTGTGGGACATTTTTAATTATTAAAAAATCCTAAAAATACCTAATGCAATTTCGTAAGACTCTGGGAAATGCCTAGCATGGTAATATACATTGACCCTAGAGTTAGAAACACACTCAAGGCCCAATTATTAAGACGCACTCCGGCTTTGGAGGTTGAGTGAAAACACTCGACTAATTATTTGTAGTTGAAAAGCAAAAATAATTAGTCAAATGAAAAAAGCACTCTAGTGTGACTTCCTTAGTAACCAAGTCCCAAGGGTGTAATTCTATTACATAATTTCATCATGCTAATGTCATTTATTAAAATTCCCCCGCGCGGGTACGAAATTTGCGTAGAAGAAGATAGAAGAAGAGAGAGAAGAAGGGGCAAGATTTGCCCTGTTGGATTTGTAATCTTCAAAAAAAAATCTGATAGGTGCCTTGTATATTGGGCCATGGGGTCTTGATTTCTGCTAGGTACAACTTAGCAAGTAACAATGTCCTTTGTTGATTGTGATGAATCATGTTATTCCCTATCCTGATTCCTACCACAGTATTAACACTTATACCTTTTCCAAGTTATGGAGTATCTGATATTAGCTACCGTATTCATGCCTATATGCTTGTAAGCCTTGCCTTTAACTTGAACTTTGTTGCTAGGGCCACTTTCAATTATCTATTTTCTCAATTTCTACCGAATTAATTTTTCCACCTATCCTTTTGAGAAAGTTTGTTGCTCTACTGCTCAAAGGTTAGATATATATCTTTAGAAGTAATGTTCAAGGTTATCACAAAATTTTTGTAGGATGACTATACAGTGTAGACTCTTCGAAGTGATAATCACTAGATCCTTTTCATCCATCTTTCTATCTATTGATTTCAGTTGATCTTTGATATCCTTGATTTTTAATAAATGGTCTTTAAGAGAACCATGTTCCTCCTATTTTATTGAAAAAAACATATTCTTTAAGGAAGGTTCCCTATCTTTGTTTGATGTTTCACGCAAATTCCTCAAACTTCTCCAAATTCTAGAAGCGTCATCTTTGCCTTTAACTTAAGGCAGCATGTCATCAGTCACAGAGAGCTTGATCAGGATCATAGCTATTGGGGCAATTATATGAATGATATATCGTCACAAATTAAATTATCAACCAAGGAGTCATAATTAGTAGAGCTGATGCACTATATGTGCCGATAATAGATAAGTTCCTATGTCTTGTTGAGTATAGCCTAGATAAGAAGCTTTCATTTTACAATTAATCTAATTTCCTCACAATTAAAGCAAGGCTCATAAATAAAATCTTGAAAAGCATGTAATCTAAATGGTTCTTGCTCAAGTAATAAGGCTGTCCATTTCCAGGCTCATGAAATATAAAGATGGATTCAACTCTGTTTTCCTGTAGTAGCTGATTAAAATCAACTTACTGCAATCAAACAAAGCAATAATTCTTAATTTAACTAGTTCTGAAAGAAACTCTGCATTCTAGTAAAGGAAATGTATGACAAGAGTCTTTACTAACAACACATGTAGGTGAATGGTGAGATCTATGTTCTTAACTCTTCCTGTTCTCTAAAATAGAAATCAATACTTAAACCTACAACCTGAGAAATCAAACAGATTATTTGCATAAAGCAGAACTATAATCACACCAAATGTTTTGAAGCTAAACCATAAAACTAAACTAAATTCACAATAACTATAATAAAAACTTACCTTGATGACTTCATTGGGCCCTTGCCGAGCTACCAAGGAAAGTTGAGGAAACTTACAAAACTAAAGAATCTATTAACACATCGAATTCATCAACCGTTGCTTTGTATTATTAATTTCAGTAGAAAATATTACAGAATCAAGTCTCTAGCCTAACAATAAAGTTAAAGCACTGTCTCTCCTTACTAATTGACTCTTACTACCAGCTTACTACCCCCACCTGCCATTTATGAGCCTTCTCTTATAGAGGAATGGCCGTTACATTCAATGTTAAAAGATGTGATCAAATCGTTACAAAAATATTACAGGTCGCTCTCCTTTACATATTTGGCTTCATCCTCGTGACACGTAGTGCATGAGGATAAAGCGTATTTCGAGTTGGCATAAAGAGATGATGCCTTTGACCAACAATTGTCTTGGTCCCATCGAAGGTAGCTCACTCGAACCGTTGAAGCTGAAGAGTCGGATCTGGTACCAGAATAATACAGTGAGTGCAGGACAGACGTAGGTACCGGACGAGCACAGTTGGTAACGGATCAACACAGGAAATAGATGAGCACAATTGGTACCGAATGAGCATAGTTGGTACCGGATCAACACAGGTGCTGGAACGCGGGTACCGGAATCACACAGGTGCTGAAACGAACATAGGTGTTGTTGTTGGTGCCAGATGGGCGCACGAGTATGGTGAACATGGGTAACTATTGTCGAGTAGCTGATAGGAAAACGCACGGGCACTGAACGAGAACACGAGTACCGGATGAGAACACGAGTACCGGATTGATAACGTTGGTACCAGATAAGTAAGAGCACCAATACTGGACCGATAATGCTGGTACTAGATGAGTAGGAGCACGAGTACTGGATCGCTGCATTGGTACCAGATGAGTAATACTAGTGTCAGATGAGCAGGAACATGGTCTAAACGTCTATGTGAGCCAATCCAATTAATTATAGAGTATAAAGAATCAATAATTCTATTTCTCCTAGAAGAAAACATAAAAACCATCTTTAAAATATAAATTACCTCATATATACACAAGGATATTAAAATTCATGTTTTTGAAGAAGGTAGGTGTTAATTTTGGACAACTAGGTCCAAACTCCATGTTGTGATGCTCAGATGAAGATGCCAATATATTTATTGGATTCCTCTTTTAGAGACGTGCAAGATCGATCTAAAGATCATCTTGATCCGATGAGTAGAACATTTATTTTGAATTTATTCAAAATATGTGCAGGTTGGCCTGAAATGGAATGTAGGCTTGAAGCCCTAGCAGTTGTGTCACACACCCTCATTGATGGATATAAATAGGTCAACGTTGGAGGTCATTTTCACTCATCCATCCTCCCACATTCTCTCTCATCATCTGATTGGTTCGATCACCTTGGAGGCTCTTCTTTATCCACACGTGGGAAATTGCAGCAAGAAGAATATTTTGTTTTCGACCTACGGTTTCAGTGTAGAGTTGACCAGTGTTGACTTTGGTCAACGCATGGTCAAACTGACCCCAACTTTGGTCAAAATTCCGATTTCTACAGCCCGCATTTTCTGGCACGGAAATCGAGGTTGATCGTTGAATTTGATCGCGCTATGTTGACTTTTTGCTGTTGCTGTTTGCGTTGATCATTGACTTTGACAACATTGACTTTTGTTGACTTTTGGGTTCACTGATCTGGCTGTCTGAGAGGGTTGTGTGACACTTCTGGTTGACTGATCGTATTGAGACTTTGCTGGTTGAAGCATCCTGTTGACCATCGTAACGCACCAACACACATATATTTTGGCTTGTCTTCTGTCGATCTACTGGTATGTTCAGTCAACATTTTACTTTCTTGTTTAAGTGATTGTTGTTTGATATTGGGGATAAAAAGTAAAGTTGCATCAAGCATAGAACATCTACAAAAATTTACATGGTATCAGAGCTGAGGTGAAGACAAAGCCCAAGTTTGTAGCAATCACCGAAGAAGAGCATGGGTACCTCAAACTACAATGGCTTTAAAGTTGATGACAAATTGACTGGGAAGGAAGACTTCCATGCCTGGAAGATGACATTGGATCTTATGTTGGAAGACCAAGATGTCATGGACTATGTGCAGGGTAAAATCCAAGAGCCTCCATCCACTGCACCTGCTACCACCAAGTCAAAGTATAAGAAGGGGGAAATCAAAGCAAAGCTGATGATCAGGGACTCAATTCATAAGAGTCTAGTTGCCTACATCTCTGAGCTGGGCACATCCAAGGAGATGTATGATAAGTTGGTCAACATGTTCAAGGCCAACAATGCAAATCAAGTCCTTTTCTTCAAGAACCAACTGAAGAATCTGAAGAAAGGCAGGGATAGATCAGTCAATCATATTTTGGTGACCCAGAAATGGGAATAATCTTACCACATTATTGGGGAGACAATGGTTGGTGAGAGATGGTTCTCACCGCACTTGGAGGTCTCTGTCAGATAGCATAGCATTCTTCCACCATTCTACATGTAATGTCATACTGATTTTTACAGCTGGCAGAAATTATCGAGATGCGTACAAGAAGAGACAAGGATGAAGGAATATGAAAATGAAGGAAATGCTGCCTTCACTGCTCGTGCTAAGAAGAAGAACTTTGGTGGTCCGAGGAACAAAGGAAGAGCAGGGGCCCAAGGGAAGAAAGGTAAATGTTACATGTCACAAGACTGACCACTATGCTAGAGAATGCCCTTTCAAGAAGGATTCTCCTAATGATGATGACAACAACAACAACCGGAGGAATGGCAATCAAAGGAACCACAGGTTCAAAGGAAAGAGGAAGGCTCCCTCTGGTGGAAATGGGCAACCTTACAAAAAGTCGAGAAATTCCAAGTATGAGGAATCAAATGTTGTTGATGACAAAAGAAATGAATTCCTTCTTGTATCTGCCCTCTTTGCTGCATCTCCACCCGACACTATGGATGTTTGATTGATAGATAGTGGTGCCTCAAGGCACATCACTGGGTTCATGGAAGCACTTTCTAACATGGTTGAGAAGGATGTTAATCTGAAAATTATCCTTGGAGATAATGCCACATATCCCGTGAAAGGGATAGGGACTTTGACCCTCCACTTGTCTCAAGGTCAAGTCCTCCACTTGCAAAATGTCTTATATGTACCTGATTTGAAGAAGAACCTTGCGTCTATTTCGGTCATGGAAGACAAAGGTTTCAATGTGGCATTCATTGATGGGAAGGTGCGTATCTGGAAGAAGAGCTTCAAGGAAGCTATCACGATTGGGTTTAGAGTTGATACACTCTACCAGGTTGGAGGAAGTCCACTAGGAGCGATGACATGTGATACTATCCGACAGACTGAACTATGGCACTGTAGGTTTGGACACCTTCACTACAAAGCCCTTCCCGGAGCAAGGAAGGTGGTGACGGGGATGCTCGAGTTCACAAATGATCATGAAGGGGTATGTCAAGGTTGCACTGAACGAAAGCATACAAGGGGACATTTCCCCTCAAGCGTCACAAAGACATCTGATATCTTGCAATTAGTACATTATGATCTGTCTGGTATGCTGCCTGTGACATCCTTGGGAGGATGTTATTATTACATGATGTTCATAGATGACTTCTCTCGCAAAACCTAGATATACTTCTTGAAGCTGGGCTTCACTCGTAGTAATGCTGATAGCTACCTAATGAAGCTGGGCTTCACTCGTAGTAATGCTAATCCGAACCTTTACTTCAAGGTTGATAGAGAAAAGCCTCTCATTCTGGTGCTGTATGTGGACGACCTCTTCCTGACAGGTGCTGACCCTCTCATTCATCATTGTAAGAGGGAGTTCGTTGCTGAGTTCGAGATGAAGGACCTAGGACTGATGCATTACTACCTAGGCCTGGAGGTCTGGCAGAGACCTGGCGAGATTTTCCTTTCTCAAGGAAAATATATTGTGAAGCTTTTGGAAAGATTTGGATTGGTGGACTGTAAGTTCGTGTCGACACCGATGGAGCTCAACTTTAAGAAGTTGAGTGGCAGCGCTGCTGGGCACGTGCTAGTAAATCCTATTGAGTATTGACAACTCGTAGGGGCCCTGATGTTCTTAGTGAACACTCGTCCGGACGTATGTTTTGCAGTGAACACTTTGAGTCAACATATGGTTGATCCTCATCACTTTCACTGGGTTGGTGCCAAGAATCTGTTGAGATATCTTCGGGGCACGATAAACCATGGGCTGAGATACACTGCCGAGAGCGTGACACTCCATGGATATATTGATGCCGATTGGGCTGGCAGTGTGGTGGATCGTAAGAGCACATCGGGATGCTGCTTCACACTTGGTTCTCTTTCGATATCATGGATGAGCAGGAAGTAGAAGTCGGTGGCTTTGAGCACCGCGGAGGCCGAATACATTGCAGCGAGTATGGCCTGTTGTGAAGCAGTTTGGTTGCGAAAGCTCTTCAGTGAGCTGTTCGGGCATGTGCTAGATACCACCGTGATACTGTGTGATAACCAGAGTGGGATTCGGTTGCCCGAGAATCCCGTGTTCCACGATCGATCCAAGCATATTGGTATCAAGTACCACTTTATCCGGGATATGGTACAACGAGGCGCAGTAAGGCTCGATCATATAGGAACTGATGAGCAGGTCGCAGACATTCTCACAAAGCCCTTGGGGAAGGTCAGGTTCCTAACCTTCCGTGAGAATCTTGGAATCATGGAACGACCCTATTTTGAGGGTCCTGTTGGACGATGATCTCTTAGAGCTCTGGAGGGCTTTGGGGATAGCTTCTCGGAGCTATAAGCACACACAGGGTGAGGCTTGCCAAACCTTGTGGTGTTTCTGCCCCACCGTTATGATGTTGAGTTGGTTCATCTCTCATGATATGTGCCCCGTATGCATCCTACCCAATGAGTCCCAGACTCATGGGAAGTACCTCTCATTTGGCTAGTGAGGTGGGAAAAGCTAGAGACTAGTAGCAAAGACTAATGCACGCATCAGAGATTGCCGTACTCTATATGTCTAGGATGGCACGTGTCCAACCACTTGATCAGGGATCAAGTCTAGTGAGGTTTCAGACCTGCTACTGACTTCGGGTTAGATAAACCAACTTCGGGTTGGTATGTGACTCTTTGAGTCCTACAGAGGTTTCGGACCTCTGGGCTGAATTTGTCAGCCGGGAATGATGTCTTTGTGACTGACCCACTTTTGTTCTGAAATAAAGAAGCCAACAAAGCAAGTTACGAGGGGATGACGCACGATGTTTGGATGGCACAGGTGGAAGGAGTTCTCCCTAGTTGAGAGGGAGTGTTAATTTTGGACAACTAGGTCCAAACTCCATGTTGTGATGCTCAGATGAATATGCCAATATTTTTATTGGATTCCTCTTTCGGAGAGGTGCAAGATCGATCTAAAGATCATCTTGATCCGATGAGCAGAACATTTATTTTGAATTTATTCAAAATATGTGCGGGTCGGCCTGAAATGAAATGTAGGCTCGAAGCCCCAGCAGTTGTGTCACACACCCTCATTGATGGATACAAATAGGTCAACGTTGGAGATCATTTTCACTCATCCATCCTCACACATTCTCTCTCATCATCTGATTGGTTCGACCACCTTGGAGGCTCTTCTTCATCCACACGTGGGAAATTGCAGCATGAAGAATATTCTATTTTCGACCTAGGGTTTCAGTGCAGAGTTGACCAACGTTGACTTTGGTCAACGCATGGTCAAACTAGCCTCAACTTTGGTCTAAATTCCTATTTTTGCAGCCCACATTTTTTGGCACAGAAATTGAGGTTGATCGTTGACTTTGATTGGGCTGCGTTGACTTTTTGCTGCTGCTGTTTGCGTTGACCGTTGACTGTGACAGCGTTGACTTTCGTTGACTTTTGGGTTGACTGATTTGGTTGTCCGAGAGGGTTGTGTGACACTTTTGGTTTGCTGACCGTATTGAGACTTTGCTGGTTGAAGCATCCTATTGACCGCCATAACGCACCAACACACATATATATTTTGGCTTGTCTTCTGTCAATCTACTGGTATGTTCAATCAACATTTTACTTTCTTGTTTATGTGGTTGCTGTTTGATATTGGGGATAAAAAGTAAAGTTGCATCAAGAATAGAACATCTACAAAAATTTACAGTAGGCAAGTGGTGAGTAGGTTTCGAGGTAAAGTTGGTAAAAAATAGAGGACAATATAGGGTATTAAAGGTATCAAAACAGAGACCCAACAATACCTTCCCTGTTCTTGTCATTGTACTCGACTTGAGCCCTTTATTTGATTCAGTTTGCAACTCCTTCCTTAATAGTTGGAACGAACAAAGTTCGTTCTTTGTGTTAAATACTCCAGAAGACTTGGAATATGTAGATCTCCATTTAGGATACAAGAATATATATATTAAAATGTATGAATAAGAATGATGATACAAATGAGAGTGAGGGCCCTGCTTATATACCCTAGGCATAGACCTCTTCATGGAAGGTCATGTCTCATTTAGAATTTTAGACATGCCTCTTCAGTACTAATTACTAATAACTAATCATTATTGCAATTATCATCATTATTTATATTATTTTTATAGATATTTTATTCATCAAAATAGTATTCAGTCCAAACATCTGTACTCGATGATCACCATCACTCTTTGTTTCCAAGTATTGAAGTTTTTCCATTAAATTTCTGATGCCCATCCAACACGATATGGGACAGACTGGCCATTTTTTGATTTGTAAACAAATTTGAATAGAAGTTGTGAAAATTCCATTTCCTGGGATCCTACTGCAGCAGCTAATTTAGTTTCTTCTATTTGTTAAATAAATTGAACAAATTATTTACTATGTTCTATGGATCGAAACTAATACACTGCAACCTTCACAAATAAAATATTGCGGAAGAAAAATAACGCTGGAAGAATAGATGCACACACACACAAATACACAGTTATTTTTGGACTAAGTCCCCGGAAAAACCCAACTCAGAAAAATCGGTGCAACAACTGAGGGTTTGATTATTATGCAGTAGTAAATATGAGTACAAGACTATGGATGCTTAAATATAGCAATCCATACAGAGAAATGATTGACAATAAGTCTAATGAGAAAAATCTCACTCCCACAGGTGATCCGACACTGATGTTGGCTCAAGTTGAGTTGCTCTTTGCTGCCTCTGTGCAGTCACTGAGTCAACCTACGCAGTACTGCGTCCCCACAACTCGGAACTGCTTTCCCTCTCGCTATCTTATCAGTTGCTGTCTGGAAGATGGATCCTCTTGGCCTCCAGACTCTCTCTCCAACTTCTAGCACTAAATCACTGCTTCTCCCTAGCAAAATGAGAAATCTCCTCTGAAGCACTGCGCTACCTCTGCGTGGCACTGCACTGCCTCTGCGTGGTTCTGCGCTGCCTCTCTGTGGAACTCATTGCCTCTCTGCAATGCACTCACCGGAACTGGAAAATCTTCCTCCGACCTTACTATCTCTGCCTCTCTCTCATTGCTTCGAGCTCACTAGCTCTCTCTCTGGCAACTCAACATTGCTACTTTGGAAATCGATCTGCTAGTGAAATCGAACTGCTCAAGTGTGTTTTCTCCAAGCCCCATCAAGTTTCTTCTTATAATCTTCCGTTGAGACTTCAACGACCACGATTAAATCTTAATCGATGGCTAAGATTAACTAGAAATCGATCCATGTCTTTTTCTAGAAGACTCTCACCATGAATTAATTAATTCCTTTTAATTACTCTTATTTCCTAAGTTTAAACTTAGGAAATATTAAATTGACTAATTAATTTAATTAAGTTGTCTCTAGGTGGAATTTCTAGAAATGATTTTTGGGTATTGGAGAATACATGTATTCTAGTCACTCTGCCAAATATCGTGGCTAGAACACATTCGATGCTACAAAAACTAACAAAAGTTACCTCTCTCGCTGTTATAACTAAATATTTGACAACCCTACTATTGTATTGCTACACCTACAAGGTCACTTACAACCCTACTGCTGCAATGACAGTCACTTCGTACAAAAAGCTGCAGTACACTTCTTTGGTGATAAAAATAAACTTGAAATTCTTGAATTTTTAAATTCCTGAACTCAGAATGCAAACTTATTATTCAGAAACAAAATCTTTTACATGATTCTGTTTTCAGAACAAGATATTTAAAACGTTCTTCAAAAATTCATCTTCTTCAAAATTAAAATTATTAAATTCAGAATTAGAGTTGCACGTCACCCTTGCAGTTGTGTTTACTTTGGCTGGTGGTTACGTCAGCCCTAGTTGACCCTTTTTCCTTTGCATCTAGTAAGCCTGCATGCATCGAATCTTCTATTCTTTGTTTCACATGGCCATACATTGACCCTTTGTCAAGTTTGGCCATATGTTAGACCTCAAATTCAACCACTGCTATGTGTCTGTTTAGGCTTTACTATGCTGTGAGCTTCTCATTGTAATCTAGTGACATTCAATTTATCCTGTCACATGGCTCCATAACTCGATTGTGCTCTAAACAACCTGGATTCTTCATAGTTGGGCTTCTATGACCAATTCAGTCCTGCAAGTCTACCTTTCTATGGCGAATTCAGAATTTAGACTCCTTTGATGGATTTAGAATGCAGACTCCTCTTTTTATGCCTAGATTGCGAGTTGTAACACATTGAATCTCTGTTATATGTTACCTTTCTTGTTATTGTGAAAATTCCATAAATCTGGAATCCTATTGCAACAACTGGAAGATATTCACCTAATTGTTAATTTAAACTTAACAATTTATTTGTAGTTTCCTATGACAAACGCTAAATACATCACTGCAACCTTCACAAATAAACTGCGGAAAAATACAAGTGCAGAAACAAAATTTGAACAAGAGTAAAACATAGACACAAGTGACACTTTTGTTTTTGGACCAATGTCCCCAGAAAAACCCAATGAGGGAAAACCAGTGCAACAACTGAGGTTTTATATATTATGCAGTAATTTTCTGAATACAAACTGGATGCCTTGCTGGCTATCCTCACAAAGAATCTGATTGACAGAGAAGCGGGTGAGATTACTTCACACACTGACACTGGAAGCCCAATTGGCCAAAACCCCGGAATAGCAAGTCCTCCATAGCCTTTGCATAATCTTTACGTCACTCTGCGTGGCTTCTGCGTGTTGGCTCTTTTGCTGGCTGGATCTGACCCTTTGGCCCTTTCCGGTCTCACACCCCGGCTCTCCGGCACTGGATCTGACTGATCCTCAGCTGAATCACAAACTTTCTCTGGGATACTGCACTGCCTCTGCTGGTATTGCTCTATGTCTTCTCTACTCTGTATTCTCCGGCTCAGGAATAGACTTTCCAACTGGCAATTATCTCTGCCCCTCTCTGCGAGAATCTTCTCGATCGTTCTTCTCCCTGAGCACTGCTCACTAAAGAATTTCGATCTCTTTATCCTCTGGTGTGTCTTCCAAGCGACCCTTCAAGTCCTTATAATATTCTCGTTGAGACTTCAACGACCGAGATTAAGTCGTTAATCAACGACTAAGATTAAATTTTGACTTGATCTTCACCTGGAAGATTCACACTCTGTTTTATTAATACCCTTTAATTATCTTATTTTCCTAAGTTTAGACTTAGGGTCCCTCAAAAAATAATTAATTATTTTAATAAAACACATTTTGAGTGGAATTTTCCCAAACGATTTTTGGGTTCTCTAGAATACATGTGTCTAAACCTCCCTGCCAATTTTGAGACTTAGAGCACATCCGATGCTACCACAAATCAACACTCCCTCTTAGCGAGGAATGTGCTCTAGCAATACACCCTCTTAGTACTGCTCTGACTCTGTAACATCTCCCTCTGCGCCATTGATATCTGACACTGCTGCCCATTAACTCTGCGCAAACGCTACAATTGTACTGCTGCTGACACTGCCACTGTCAATACTGCATCTGTACTGCAACTCCCTCTCAATTCTGCATCTGTGCTGCCGCTGACTCTGCCACTGCCGACTGCTACTGCACTGCATCACAATTGCTTACTGCAACTGAAAAACATCCAAAATTGGGCAAGTATGATGCATCTCGGTGATGAAGATCTAACTCTTGCTAGCCTCTGCGCTGCGACTCGCTTCTGCACTGTGCCTTCCTGCACTGCTTCCAACTCTGCTCTACACTGCTCAGACTTTGGCGCTGCTAACTACTGCACTGTCACTTCTGCACTCCTCTGCAGCAACTGACACCCGTCCATTATGCTACTTCTGATTTGGGCTCTCGTAGCAAGGTGATGATTCGAGAGGTGGACTCCTCAAGGATCCTGCCCAACTTGTAGATCTCTGGGTCTATAACTCCAAATCATCCCATCTCCCTCCCGGAGGTATATGGGCAATCATGACGAATTTTGACCTACTCATATTACTGCTGCTACTACTCTGCTGATGCTTCTGCACGACTGCTGCAACTACTACAATAATGAGTCTGGTCTCCTCAGATCCTGAAGTACTAGCTTCCATAGGGCTGCTCCCTCTGAAACTAGACTCCCTCTGATTTTTGATCTCCCTATGGAAAATCTCTCTGCTCCCTCTTGGCAACTTGTCTTGTGCTGGAAATTGGACTGCATATCTCTGCACTGGGAATGTCCTGGCTGGAACTGCACTTGCATGCTACAGCTGGGCAATTAAGACTGCGTGTGTCACTGGAACTAGTTCTGCAACTGTCTCCTGGGTACTGACTGCAACTAGCTATGTAATTGTCATCTAAATGACTGACTGCTCCTGCTGACACTGCGATCCTCTTGCTACTGATTCTGTTTGGCGCCTGTAGCAAGGATACTGATCTATTTGAGAAATCTGCAACAACTGGGTCTAATCTGCTGCTCTTCCATGGATCCTTCCCATCCGAGGCCATCTCTACAAAAATGTTGAATTTCTCCCTCTCTCTCCTTTATGCAGCTGCTTGCCTAGCCTACGCACTCCTTGCTGGAGATAGTAGATCTGCCACACAATACTGCTGCTCAGCTATCAAGAACTAGAATTCCCCAGCTAGGAATTCTCTGAGGAAGAAAATCCCCGACACGTTGTCGATCTGTTGCCTCTAACCCTGTGCGCAGTTGGCTCTACGCACTCCCTGCTGGAGCAAGCCAAATAAGTCACTGACTCTGCTGCTTCTGCACGGGAAATCAGAGTTTCTTGGGCGTGAAACTCTCTGAGGTCAGAAATCCCCAAAATGTCTTCAACTACTCTTCCTGATGCTTTTGCACCAACAACCACTGTTGCATCCCTCTAGCTGCCGATCTATTTTGAAACTGCTGCGCTGATCCCTCTGCCTTGGACAAACCGTGATTTGGAAAATCCTACCTCTTTGTCGACTCACTCAGAGAGAGATTTCCTTGCAACACTAGCACTCCTGGCTTGGACTGTGCACTTCACTGGGAAATCGATCTGCTTCTTATGCAACTCTTTGATCCCCGACTTCTGCTTCAACGCTGGATCTGTTATTTTCTCCTCCTGCACTCAACTTAAACAAACTCTGATACCATGTGAAAATTTCGTAAATCTGGAATCCTATTGCAGAACCTGGAAGATATTCACCTAATTGTTAATTTTAACTCAACAATTTATTTGCAGTTTCCTACGACAAACACTGAATACATCACACTACAACCTTCACAAATAAACTGCGGAAAAATACAATTGCGTAAACAAAATTTGAACAAGTGTAAAACATAGACACAAGTGACACCGTTGTTTTTGGACCAATGTCCCCGGAAAAACCCAAGGCGAGAAAACCGGTGCAACAACTGAGGGTTTATATTATTATGCGAGTAATTATTTACGAGTACAAGTCTATGATAGACAAATCTGTCAAATCATGCGGAGTAACCGACAAGTAAAATCTTGTGAGACAAACCTCACTCCTCCACGGGAACCTAACATTGATCAACACCGAAACCGGCTACCCTACGCGATGGCATCGCGTCACTTTGTGTCACTACTGCGATTGCTCTCTGTCTCTGCGTTGGTCTCTCTCGTTGGTCGGAAAGCGAGGCCTTCGGCCTCCGGAAAATCTCTCCGGGATCCGGCACCGGCCAAATGCCGTCTCCTCAACAAAATTACGACTTCCCCTCGGGCTTTGCGCGATGATCGCATAAGCTCGCATCACCGGCTTTGCGCCGCTCTTGTGGCTCTCACCGCCTCCTCTGCTATGCACTCTCCGGATCGTAGAATGCCTCCTATCGGAATTACTACTCCTCTTTACAAAAGATCTCTTGATTGAAGTTTCTTCCTAAGCATTGCTCACTAAAGAAATCGATCTCTTGATCCTTACTTCGCCAAATGTATTTTCCGAGATGACTCTTCAAGCCATTCTTATAGTCTTCTCATTGAAACTTCAATGACCCTTATTAGATCTCTAATCAATGGCTAAGATTAACTTTGACTTGATCCGTCTTTTCTAGAACATTCACACCCATATTCTATTAATTCACTTTAATTATTTTATTTTCCTAAGTTAGAATAGGGTCCCTTTAATAATAATTAATTATTTTAATAAAATACAATCCAGGGTGGAATTTCCCCAAACGATTTCTAGGTTATCCGGAATACATGTGTCTAAGCCTCTCTCGCAAATTTTGAGACTTGGAGCACATCCGATGCTACCCCAAATCAACACATCCTTCAAGTGATAAGGGTCATGTGAATAATGATGAGATCAATGGGGACACAAGGGTCTCAAGGCCAAATGCCATGGGTACAAGGGTGACAATGATGAGGAATGTCCACATATTGGGCATATAGATGTAGGAAGTAGAAATCGTGGATACACGAGCTACCCCCTGCCTTTGTTTTTCCACCCTTCTTCATTTACCTTTTGCCTTTTTTTTATTTATTTATCTTTGTATTACTACTTGGGGCTCCAAGAAACGAGAGCATGTTGTGTATCATGTAAGCAGTTATTACCCCCTTGAGGTGGGGCGGGTTTATCGCCCACTAGGGGTTGGGACGTGCATGGGTTCCTTAATGATGTGGGGGGCACTCATAGGCCCCATGAACCAGGGGTGATCGCCATAATGATAAGGGGTACAACTCATGTTTGGCTTTAGCCCATGTGCTATTTTAATGTCCCGACCATCTTTTTCCATTTTATAATATTGTTTTCTTTCTTACTTGTGGCCATGATATGCTTTTAACTTTCTTTTGGCTACATCAACCTTTGGGGCAACATTTCTAGGCTCAACCCGGATATGTGGACAAGGGGAGGTGGTCCGCCGGTGCCTTGTGGACCTAGTGGTTGTGTGGACCGAGAGAGAGAAGATGATGAAATAAGGCTTGTAATGTCCAAAGAGGAGTGAAAAATGTGAAACAAGAAAATGAAACCACATTACCAAAATCGAGGTTTCCTAAGTAGTGCCTCTCATGAAGCGATAGGCCAATAGGGGAGATCACACGGTGTGCAAATTTCAAGTCTACCGAAATCCTATTGCGATAACTTTGTCAATTAAATTAGTAGTTTATTGCAACGGCAACAATGAAATAAATACACTCGCAATCTTCAAAAAAAATATTACGGAAAATAATAGCTACTGAAAGCGAGAAATATTCTAGCACACACATAAAAATGACACTTATTTTTAGACGAAGTCCCCGGAAAAACCCAACTTGGGAAAAACCGGTGCAACAAGCGAGGGTTTTTTATTTTTAAGTAGTAATGAAATTCGAGTGCAATCTATGGATGCCTAACGGCAATCCAATCGGGAAAAAATAAAGCTGGGTCGAAATATCTGTGAGGAAAATACCTCAACACCATGCTCGATCCTACTCCGACAACCGACCAAACTAGCCGGTTGTTCTGCCTTTGTGTGAGCCTCTGCAGGGAGCTTTTGTGCGGTGCTTGAGCATACACCAACTTGCTAAGCCCAATACGCAAGAAAAAATGATGTTGTGGGCCGACTACTCGCCTTTGGGAGAAATTCCCTTGGCATCTCGGAGAATTTTCATACCAACAACAACTTAGTTTCTCTTCCCTTCGACCAAATCGATCTCCCTCTCGAAGCTAAGCTGCGCTACCTTTACACAACTTCTCTGGAAAATAGAACCTTTCTGTCGTTGACTCTCCCAGTATCCGGGGAAGATCTTCCTCCGAGTTCACTCGTCCCCGGCCCTCTCCATCTCTCGCTTCCCTTTTGGAACTCAAACTCTTCGACAATTGCTACTACTTTTCCGGAAAATCAAACTCTCCATGGAAATCGATCTCAAGTGTATGTTCTCCATCTACCCATTGAGTTCTTCTTATAATGTTCTGTTGGACCTCCAATGACCAAGATTAAAACTTAATCAAGGGCTAAGATCATATCCGGGTCGATCCAGTGTGAGTTTCTAGATGATTCACACCTTATCTCAATTAATTATGATTAATTAACCCCTTTTCCTATTTAGACTTAGGAAATAATTAAAAAAATAGGCTAATAATCTAATTGAGACACTTCTAGGTGAAATTTCCGGAAACAATTTAAGGGTTATGGAGAACTCTTGTGTTTTAGCCTCTCCACAAAGTTTTGAAACTAGAACACTTCGATGCTACAAAAACTAGCACTCCCTCTTAGCGAGGAATGTGTTTGTGTTATATCATCGCTACAACACGCTATCTCTCGTATCACCCTCTGTCACACTTCATTGATGTCCGTCCATTGCCCACCAACCACTTTGTACAACTCTAATGCTACTAAAGCAAACTCGCTATATTGCTTGCCAACTCGCCTCTGCTACCGCAACTCCCTCTCATATGTTGCTTCGCTGCCATTGCAACTACTTCAACTTTGAAGCATCCTAAATTATAAATACTTGAATCAATCGTGTCTCTGCTGCATTCGTATCTTGAGCATTTGATCGCTACTAGACTCTACATCGTCCATCGAAGAATCTGCGACTGCTCGTTGACACTCGCCTCGAGCCTCTTACATGCTATCGGCCCCAGTCAGCACTTCTCTGCACTACTCAACACTCGATCGCAATTGTCACTCTAGAATCCGATCGGATCATCGACATTGATCCATCCCTGCTACTAAATACTGTAGGCCCTTGTAGCAAGGTGATGATCCATGAGGAGGACACCCCAATGTACCCTACCCATCTTTTGCAACTCGGGAGTATAACTCTTGGAGGTATAGTTGCAAACATGGCAAAATATTCCTCCATCATTTGAGAAAATATTGAGACGGGGAGGGGAGGCGGGGGGGGAGAGGGTTGGCGAATCGTATTTACAAGAATCACAATCTTTTACTTTTCTTTTATCGATTTCTATATGCGAACTTTGATTAGCCCAACTAGCATATGCACACGGCTATCCTAAAAGAAACTTGCGTATACCCAAATAACTTTACTTGTTTAGATAAATATTCAGATACATTACTTGGCCCAAATCATCAGTTATGCATTAGATAGTTAAGCAATAAACATGTGCAATAATAACAGAATAAATCATCACACAAGAGCATCTTACATGAACACCAAGATTTAAGGTGGAAACCCAAGTCGGGAGAAAACCACTGCTCGTTGTTGTCTTTTTCTTCAATATTTATTATATAGAAAACTCGGTTACAATGTTGTGCGATGCGGACTCATATCGGTGCGCGAGCACCCACGTGCGGAAGGTCGCAACCTTCTCTCGTTATCCAGTACACTGCGGAAGGGAGCTCCAACCCCCACGATCTCGTTTACCGACCACTACTAGAAGGGAGCTACAACCCCCTAAACAAAACACCAACTTTTGCGTGCGGGGAAGCTTTTACTTCCATACCGAAGGCTTCAACCCTCGGACCCACTTGCGGACCACGTTTCATAAATTTTCACATTGGATCCAACAACTTCAACACAACTCAATATATAGATCAACACCAATAGCCGAACTCAAACTTTAAACTGAACGATTGAGATCATCGTAACCTGAACTACTGATAATAAACCCAAAATTCTGAATTAACATGCATAATCAATTTCAACCTTGATCATTCATAACACCAACTACATACGCTACTTCACTTTATCGTAACTTGCATGTATAAGCGCTTTCCTACACACCAACCTACGTATAGATCTATGTATACTTGAATTTTCAAGAATTTGATCGGACTCGGGAATAGATTTGAGGCATCCGAGTCATACTTTTCCGCATTTACTGATTCTTTATTCGATCAACATCATTCATCATATTTAATCACTCGATCATTGATCATAAAATCAACTAGCAACATATATAGTATTCAAACAACCCGGATCTACATGAAGACTTTAGTGACAAACAACGGACATATAGAAGAAATGATCGGACAACCTCTTTCAAACAAGATTCGGAAAAAACCCTAACTTCCATACGCGCTTTTTCTTGAGTCGACCCCGTGTGTATATGCGCTTTTACCGTGATGAACCAACATATCGATCTGTAAATATTTAGGGACTGCATAAAGTTTCGGATCAACGAGACTTAGATCGTACCCTTCACTTCAACAAACATGCACCAAATCAACGATCTAAACATCTCACAAATAGATCAAACAAATACATAGTCATTTCGGATCTAGAGATCCTTATCCATCATTGTATTCATAGGTGCATCATTATTTCGGATCTATCAATAAACTGTAACCCATTCCATCCCGGATATACTTCGAGTGAAGTACTCAATCAAAACCCATACACTTGCACCCACTTGCACTATGATCTTCTTCTCCTTATATAGTTTGAGCCTTTCTCAATACCATGGACCACAACTACACAAGTGTTGACGGTATTTTTGGACGAAATCAAATAGACGACTCAACGCTCAATACTGTGGGCTAAAACCATGGTAATGACCCCGTGTATCATAATTTTAGAGCGCAAAAGGCATACACTAATTTGCTCGTTCTTTTCCGCGTGTATACACGACTTTGCTCGCACGAACTTGCATATAGATCCTTAATTATGAACATTCACCATCTTCTACTAGACCTTTTGCTAAACCATAACCATCTTCTACTAGACCTTCGCTAAACGACGATGCTTCTCCGAAGCCATATACTTCAGCTTTTGCAAGTGAGTTGCCATCAAGGACAACATATGCAATCATAAGAATCATAATGCCAACAATCTCCCTCTTTGGACTTGATGACAACCATGATGGAGTTTGATCACCACAACTTTGTTTGTTCACCACATCCCTGTAGATATAAGATATAAAAATTATTCAAACACAAATACTCTCCCCCTTTGACATCAAGAGCAAAAGGCGGACTAATGCTCCCCAGAGCACATTTCGAGGCTTGAATTTCAATAGAATATATGACTCTATAACTCAACCGAGTATGACCTTTCCTATCACCAAGGATTCATTCTTACATCAATGATCCAAGCGAGTGGAATTACATATTGACTCAACTACCCAACCAAGTGGGTTTACATAATTGAACAAGTCCATACATGACTAAATATGACGGAGCTTTACATCGTAGGTCTTAACATGACCCTTACATCAAATTATAGAAATGACTTTTTATAACCAAGACCAAAGAATCTCAAAAGAGAGATCATAATTTAGCAACCAACATAATGCCAACAATGCATTTTTTTTCGACAAGGCTAATGCTCCTCCTAAACTTTCGTGCATCCCTGAGCACCTTCAACAACCAATTCATCAAAGCATCTTCTTCAAGTAGCTAAATGTCAAGGAAAGGAAGCGTAAGATGAATACCGAGCGACAAAATTTACCCATCAACACTCGAGAACCCGGAGCCAAAAAAATATGACACGATCAGTTACGAAAGTCGACCCATAAATTTTATGACAACAAGATCCATACACGATTGTATAGAGAGAAACTCATGTATATACGCGACTCGGCTTCATGAAACTCGCGTACTCGAATTTAATCTTCGAAATCAAACAGATTTTTATAAGTGAGGCGAGACAACTCCCAACTTCGTTTGAGATATTCAAATGCTTCCCCTGGGAAGAGGTTTAGTAAATATATAAACAACTTGTTCTTTGGAGGGAACATACTCCAATTTAACCTTTTGCTCAAGCACTTGTTCTCGTAAAAAGTGATACTTGATAGGAATGTGCTTGGTTTTGGAATGCATAACAGGGATTTTTTCGAGACAACGATGGGACATGTATTATCACATAGGATGGAGATGGGGGGGGAGAACATTTGATTTGAATAGCTTGTAATGTTTGCATCATCCAAAGAAGTTGTGTGCAACATGATGTAGCGACCACATATTCTACTTCTACTGTAGATAAGGCAATGGAACTTTGTTTCTTGTCGAACCGGGATACTAATCGGGGCCTCATATAAAATGCACTTCCACTAGTGCTTTTCCGATCATCAATATTTCCGACCTAGTACTGCATCTCGTGTAAGCATGAAGAGTAAGATGAACATTTTGGGGATACCATAGACCAAAATCTTGAGTTCCTTGTAGATATTTGAATATTCTTTTTTATGGCTCGAAGATGTGACTCCTTTGGATTGGCTCGGAATCATCCAATAATCCCAAACTTTGCATGCTTAATATCTAGTCGAGTTCCGAGTTAGATAAAGCGGACTTCCAATCATAGATCTATACTTTGGTTGGTTTACCATGGGAGAATCATCATGAGAACCGAGGTTACATCTGGGTCACCATTGGTGTGCTTACAAGTTTGCGGTCTTCCATTCCATACTTCTTCAGGGATTTGCTTAAGATATTTTGCTTGTGAGAGAAATATGCCATCTTTTGCTTGTTGCACTTGTAAGCTAAGAAAATATGTTAGTTCCCCAGAGTAATGACATTTCAAATTCTTACTGCATAACGAAGCAAATTTCTTGTTGGACATTGGATAAACCAACACTCCCCGTGTGTTTCGTGACATGGACTAACCGCCTCTCATGGATCCTTATCTCCGGCGATGCGATCGTTGACTAACACTCGCGGGTTTTGGTCTAACGACAATCGTGATTCCCAACAAGTGTTATCGAGCCAACTTCTTCATTATCGACCTAACAATCGGAAGAAGGATTCTTAGGCACAATGAAGAACATAGAAGCTACGGGGAAGTTGCCTATCTTTGATGGAACAAATTTTGGTTTTTGGAAGAGGATGTCCTACTATCTAATGTCTCTTGGTCCTAAAGTATGGCACTCTGTTTTGGATGGGCATAAAGCAAAAGAAAAGCCTACATTGCTAATGCCAAAGCTTTAAATTCCATCACTAGTGCAATTACCGATTCCGAATTCACGAAAGTCATGAATTGTGACTCGACCAAAGAAGTATGGGATAAACTGGTTTCCCCTGTATGATGGGGACTCCAAAGTTAAGAAGGTAAAGCTTCAAGCCTATAGAAGACAATTCGAGAGTACGAAAATGGATAATGAAGAAGATATTGCATTATACTTCCTTCGAGTAGGCCGAAGTGGTTAACTCTCTTAAAGGGCTAGGAGAAAATATTGAAGAAAGCGATATTGTTCAAAAAATCTCGAGATCGCTTCTGACGGATTTGACTCCAAAATAAGTGCCATAGAAGAAATGAAGGACCTAGATACTCTCAAGATGGATGAACTTCATGGAATTCTCATTGCCTATGAGATGAGGAAAGGAAGTCCAAATTTCAAAGAAGCGACATTCAAAGCCTCAAAATCAACAAAAAAAAGGAAAAGGATGGAATTACAACGACGATGAATGCGAGGCTGAAATCGAATTAGCTCAATTTGTACGAAGACTTGAGAAGCGATCTAAGTAAAAGGTAAGTACCCTCATATCTATTTCAAATATGGAAGAATAGGTCATTACGGCTGCAAAAATGTCCTCATAAACATGATAGTGATGATGAAGAGGATTCTAAAAGGATGATGTACAAAAAGAAAGGGTTTAATAAGAAGAACTTCTTCTCCAAACAAGATGAGTCACGATGAAGATGAATTTGTAGTCATCAAAAAGAAATCAACTAGAAATATGCATCATCACGAAGAAAGTGATGATGAATCGAGAGAAGGAAAGTAACTATGTTGGAAGCAAAGAAACGTTATTCATGGCATTTACAAATGATGATGATTCGGAAGCTGGAAGATGAAGGAAACATGGATAGACTACTAATGAGTGCCATTGAAGAAAATGAGAATCTACGAAAGAAGGTAATTTCTCTCAAAATAGAAAAAGAGGAAGCAAAAAGAAGGGAAGACTTCTTGAACAATAAGCTAAAAGAGAAAGATGATATCTATGAAAAAACGTGAAGCTGAAATAATATCTCTAAGAAAGGAATTGGAGCAAGTCAAAAGGAGTTGGCAAAGCTCTCTAGCACTTGATAACATTCTTAATACTCAAAAACCTCAACATGACAAATCTGGAATTGGTTTCAAAGGAGAATCATCAAGCACAAAGAATAATGCAAGGAGTTATGGCGACATACTCTCTTGCCATCCAAAAGAAGAAAAGTCATCTCGTCGGGGAACAAAGTCCCATCTCAAAACCAAGAATAGAAGAACGAGCAACTCCAAGGAGGAATGTTGGTTCAAGCTATGGCTATTACAACAGGGTACCAAACTATTTTTTCTTGGGCATTGTTACTATTGTAAAAACTTTGGGCATCAAGCTAAGCATTGCAAGGCTCATAAGAATGAAGCACCAAGATTGAAAGATCAAACAAACAAACTACGTGGTCCTAAAGAGCAAGGACAAATAAAAAACTTACAATTCCTTTGATCCTTTTGCTAAGTTTGATGCGTCTTGCTCATTATGTAATAATTATGATCATAATGAACAAAATTGCCCTCTCAAAGGGGAGGGAAGCTAAAAGTGTAAATCTCAAAGCCGATAAATGTGGCCTAGCTCTATGTGCTCATAGTGAAGAAAATCATTGGTTCGTGGATAGTGGATGCTCAAGACATATGACAGGGTGACCAAAAGAAGTTTATCTCATTAAACAAGAAAAATGGAAATGTATCCTTTGGAAGCGGATCCGCTAAAATCATTGGAAAAAGAATCTGCTACCCTTGTCAATGGACAAGGAAAGGCTCAAAATATGTTGCTTTGGTAGAAGGGCTCAAACACAATCCCTTAAGTGTTAGCCAAATCTGTGACCAAGGACATAAGGTTGTCTTCGGTACTAAAAATCGTGAAATAAGAGACTCATCCTCCGGAGAACTTGTGGCGAAAGGAGTAAGAACACCAGATAATGTTTACATTCTCGGTAAAAATCCAAGGAGATAAATGTTACATAGGTCAAACAGGATGAAAGTTGGCTATGGCACAAGTGATTGGGGCATACAAGTTTTGATAACCTCGGTCAACATCAACAAAATTACTCGCAGTAAGGGACATTCCAAAAAATGTGCTAGCCAAATCAAGTTGTATGTGGGCCATGCCGAGCATGGAAAGCAAACTAGAACTAGCCACAAAACTAATGAGTTCTCAACATCAAAACCTCTGGAAATCATTCATGCGGATTTATGTGGGCCAACTAGAACTCCAACTCTTCAAGGTGAAAGGTACTTTGCTCTATTTGTTGATGACTATACTAGAATGATGTGGATATATTTCATAAAATATAAATCCGAAGCATTTGAATGTTTTAAGAATCTTAAAGCTCTCATTGAAAATGAGAAAGACTCTAAGATTAAATGTCTTAGAATTCACCTCAAAAGAATTTGATGAATTTTGTAAAGAGCATGGAATCGAAAGAGAACTCTCTGTCGCTAGGATACCCAAGCAAAATGGAGTAGTTGAAAGAAGGAACCAAACCGTTCAAGAAATGGCAAGGACAATGCTACTAGCGATCGATTTGCAACCAAAATTTTGGAGAGAAGCGAGTTGGGACGACAGTTTATACCTTAAATCGAACTCAACTAAGACCAAATAATGAAAAAAACTCCTTATGAATTATGGAAAGGAAGACACGCTTCGATGAAATATTTCGAGATTTTTTGGAAGCAAATGCTTCATAAAAATAAATGATGACTCACCGGGGAAAATTTGGTTCTAGGGTTGACGAAGGAATATTTCTTGGTTACTCCACAATAAGCAAAGCTTAAAAATGTTACAACAATCGTGTACGAGAGAATAGTGGAAAGCATTGATGTGAAGATTGATGAAGGCCTTGTAGAAATTTACGAATCTTAATTCTTATGCAAAAAATTATTTCGTTAATCCGGTTAAGCTTCTCCTACTTATACAAGTTATCAATCGAATAAATTCAAGTTAACATTAAAGCAAAACACATAACGAGCTCTACCAATTCGGATCTAGAATAAGCACATGCACACATAGACAAAGTGACACGGTTATTTCGGACAAAGCTGTCCCCGGAAAAAACCTAATGTGGGAAAAACCGGTCTCGCGGTGGCCGGAGGGCTCTATTATTAAGAATATTTACTGAATACACAACCACGGGTTCCGATTTGGAAAACCCTACGAGAGAAAAATCTAGATCCGCAACACTTGGGCCGATCTAAGACCAACAATACCGATTGATCCACACCCTCAAACGGGATTTACAAAACTCGACGGATCTAGGCCTAGAAACCCCCGGATCCGCACCCCGAAAGACATCTGCGTCGACATCCGAAGGCCTCCAAATGCTCGATCTTGTCCTTTGGAAGGGACTGCGTTACCCCCAGGCTCGGGTGATGTAGTCACTACGCGCCCCCTCGGGGTCTCTGTGTAACCCCTAAAGGGTTTCCCCGAAAATCACGTTGTCCTTGCTCTGCTGCTTTGCTGCCGTCTACTGTCGTCGCCTTCCTCTATGATGTCTTTCCCGATCTCTTCTCTCGCTTCTTGTGTATTCTAGACCTCGAGATCGGATCATCTCCTTGGTCTAAATTCCCCTCTCTCGCAATCGAAACACTTGAGAATTCTTAGCAACTCCGCCCTAGAATCTCGACTTAGCTTTAGTGCTCGCCTCCGTGTGTCTTTACAAATGACCCCCAAGCCTTTCCTTTGTACTTTTCTCGTTGACAAATCAACGGCCAAGATTAAATACGTAATCAATGGCTATGATTAAAAGAAAGCTTGATCAGTGTGACTTAAGACAATTTCATCACATGTTTAATTAAATTCCCTTTAATTATTTTATTTTCCTAAGTTTTAACTTAGGAAATACATTAAAATAATTAATTAATTAATTGAATATCTCCTAAACCAGATGAAATTTCCCAAATCCATTTACGGGTCTTGTAGATCGGGTGGGAACTCTAGTCCTTCTTCAAAGTTTGGGACCTAGAGCACAACCGATGCTACCCCAAATACACAAAATCTCAACACTCCCTCTTAGCATTAAGGGTGTGCTCTAGCAATACATCACACTTATGCATTACAAGATTTTGGGCACTCGGTTCCCGTGTTGTTGAAGCTTGGCCTCCCTGCCACTCAACTCGCATTCGTTTGCTACCATTGCATGCTTCGCTTCCCATGACTTTGCCACCGCTACCGCAACCACCGTATTGCGGCTCCCTCTCAATATCTTTTGCATCCGTGCTCGCTCATAGCATTGCCACTGCAACCACCGTACTACAACTCCCTCTCAATATGCTTGCATTTGTCTTGCTCATAGCACTGCCATCGCTGAGTCCTGTCGCATCTGCAACTTCGGTTGTTAAGAGAAACAACCGAATCTCCTACCCAATCTTTGACGGACAAGTCGGATGGGCTACATCCTCATCACCTGAATCTCCATAGGCTACGGATCCGTGCCGGCATCTAAAGAACGATGCACGACTACGGCTAGGGCTCGCGTAATCGGACTCCCTCCGCACTCATCGAATTCACATCGGCTCCTTGTGCTTGAAATCTATCATCTTTCGTTGCTTGCATCTGTGCTATCCCTCCGAAGCTCTCTCGCGCTGTCGCAACTTTTCATTGCTTGCTCGCTGAAGTCACATCGACCCTTTGTGCTCTGCCCATCGCTTTTTACGTCTGTCGTTGCTATGCTCTGCGCTACTCCTCCTAGCCTCCGGATCTACCTCCGCTTATGCCTCATCCGTGATCTATGCACCCATTGCTCCACTTGTCCCGCTATCGCCTTCACAGCTGCCGTAGTTCGCTTGTGATCGAAGAGATGAGCTCGCTCAAGGATCCCGCCTTACTTCCATGTAGCTCCTCTAGATGTCCATGTCACCCCACCTCCGTGGTTCATGAGCACTCATGGCTACATCATCTCTCGACCCATCATCCGCCACCGTCGCTTTGGAAGAAGATGCTTCCTTGTCCTTCTTCTTTTTACTGGACAATGGGCGGCAAAATGTCCCATTTCGCCACACTCGGAAGCACTTGATCTTAGAAAGATCCTTCTTCTTCTTCTTCGATCGCTTCTTCGATGCCAAGGTTGCATCTTCCTCCTCTTCCTTCTTTACTTTGCTCATCCCGAGTGTCGTGTTGCTTCTTGGTGAACCTTCGTAGTTCTTCTTGCCATGGGATCGACCACAAGCTATCCCAATCTGGGAGGTCCGCTCTGCCCAAGATACTTTGGACAAAGGTTTCCCACTCATCCGTGATCGCATTGAGGGCGATCTTGACTATCACTCTGCATCATCTACGGTTGCACCCTGTTGTAGTCGACTGATCCCACGATTGATCGCAATTTGAAGAGGAAGTGCTCAATGTCTTCTCCCTTGGTCATCATGAATGACCTCATTTGGGCCTCTAACAACATCTTTCTTTGGATTGATTTTCCCTCATATAGGGAAGTCAAGGCCTTCTACATCTCATTAGTCTGTCCTCTTCTCGGCTATGTGTGGCACAATATGATCCTTGATATTGTCCATTATCGACCGCTTGGCATGCCTAGCGACTTCTCTATGGTTCCGTAGGAGATCCGCATCTGTCGGTGTGGCCGGGGATCTCGCTTTGCATGGTCTCTTAGACCATATGCCTCAAGGATAATTAGGATCCTAGCTTTCCACACCGAAAAGTTTGAGAGACCCTCTAGCCTATCTTGATCACGCGGTCCATGAGGAGCCATCTCGCTCGGGAATGTGTTGGAGCTCCTCTTCTCTATGCTAGAGATCTTGGATCTAGGGTCCTTTACGAACCGAGCACCCTCTCGCTCCCTCGACACTTGATTTCCCTCCTTGGAAATCTACCAAATCAACTATGATTCAACTTCTTCTTGGATCCTCCGATCAAACTGCAAGTTTCCTTTGGCAAGAAACTCTCCGAGAAGCCGATCTCTTCCCAACTTTTTGTCACTTGTGCTAAGGTTAAAAATGCGAAAACTTCGAAGTTTAACCCCACCAACTCTTCCGAATTTTTGCAACTTTTCACGGACTTTTTTTCGGATCCGACGATTCGGATCCGAATCACACTCGGCGGCTTCAAACCTAACCGACGACTTGTTTTTGAGTTGCCTTTGCGCGATAATTGCGTGGGCTTGCTAGGACACAGTACTGGAAAGCATCACCCTTCCCTTTGCATGAATCTACTCCTAAAAACTGCGCTGTCCCTTCGGATATGCTTTTTGTTGCCTTTCCAATCGCTTTCGCGGCTAGATCCTTCGGATGCTTCATTTCGGGTGACCCTTCTAGATCTCGCAATCCCTCCGATACCATGTAGAAATTTCGAATCTTAATTCTTATGCAGAAATTATTTACGTTAATCCCGGTTAAGCTTCTCCTACTTATACAAGTTATCAATCGAATAAATTCAAGTTAACATCAAAGCAAAACACATAATAGATCTCTACCAATTCGGATCTAGAATAAGCACATGCACACATAGACAAAGTGACATAGTTATTTACGGACAAACCGTCCCCTCGGAAAAACCCAATGTGGGAAAACCGGTCTCCGGTTGCTGGAGGGCTCTATTATTAAGAATATTTTCTGAATACACAACTACGGGTTCTAGATCCGGTAAACCCTACGAGAGAAAAATCTAGATCTACGAGCACTGGCTGATCTAAGACCAATAATACCGATCGATCCACACCCTCAAACGGGATTTACGGAATTCGACCGGATCTAGGCCTAGAAACCCCAAATCGCCCCTCGAAAGACACCGTGTCGGCATTTGAAGGCCTCCAAATGCTCGGCTACTCATCCTTGGAAGGGATTGCGTTACTCCCGATTGGGTGATACGGTCACTACGTCGCCCCTAAGGGTCTCTGCGTAACCCTTGAAGGGTTTTCCCCTGAAAATCACGTCGTCCTGCTGCTTCTTCCTGCTGCCAGTCTCTGCTGCTGCTGCTTGCTATTGCACGTCTGTTCTCTGCTGTTGTCTGCCTTACTCTGCTGCTTGTCTTTCCCGATCTCTTCTCTCGCTTCTCGTGTATTCTAGACCCCCGGGATCAAATCATCCCCTTGGTCTAAATTCCCCTCTCGCAACCGAAACACTTGAGAATTCTTAGCAACCCCGCCCTAGAATCTCGGCCTAGCTTTAGTGCTCGCCTCTCGTGTGTCTTTACAAATGACTCCAAGCCTTTCCTTTATACTTTTCTCGTTGACAAATCAACGGCCAAGATTAAATCTTTAATCAATGGCTAAGATTAAAAGAAAGCTTGATCCATGTGACTTAAGACAATTTCATCACATGTTTAATTAAATTCACTTTAATTATTTTATTTTCCTAAGTTTTAACTTAGGAAATACATTAAAATAATTAATTAATTTAATATCTCTTAAACCAGATGAAATTTCTCAAATCCATTTCGGGGGTCTTGTAGATGAGGTGAACTCTAGTCCTTCCTCAAAATTTGGGACCTAGAGCACAATTGATGCTAACCTAAATACACAAAATCTCAACGAGGCCTTCCAAAAAAAGAAAATTGAAGATCATGAAGTTGAGCCTTTCCTTGAAGAAAGTGAAGAAGAAAAAACTCGAAAAAAGAAGAGGAGAATGGAGAACCTCAAAGTGAACCTTCACAAACTCCTTCTAAGATCAAATTTATCCAAAAACATCATCCGAAAGAACGAGGGTATTGGAAATATAGATGAAGGAATTCAAACTCGAAGAAGGATGACAAACACTCCAAGAAAAGATGACGTTGCTCTATTACCTTTAATAGAACATGAATTTTTTTCTCAAGCAAGTAAAGATCCTTATTGGACAAAGGCCATGGAAGAAGAAATGTCTCAAATCGAAAAGAATGAGACTTGGGAAGCTGGTACTTCGCCCAAAAGATAAAAATATAATTGGAACAAAATGGGTATTCAAAAAACAAGATGAATGAGGATGGACAAATCATAAGAAATAAAACCAAAATTGTTTGCAAAGGATACTCGCAAATTGAAGGAATTGACTTTGAATAAACCTTTGCACCAAGTAACTCGATTGGAAGCCATAAGAATGTTTTTGGCATTTGCTTTCTCAAAAGGATTCAAGGTTTATCAAATGGATGTAAAATCAACATTCCCGAATGGAGATCTCAAGGAAGAAGTTTGTATGGAGCAACCGGAAGGATTTGATCTTGTTGAAGGAAAAGACTTTGTATGCAAACCGAAAAGGCCTTGTATGGATTAAAACAAGCCCCTAGAGCATGGTATGCAAAGTTGGATCACTATCTACAACAAGAAGGTTTCAAAAAGGGAGTAGCGGTAGCAATCTCTACATGAAGATGGACAAGGAAAAACTTCGATCACTCTTGTATACGTTGATGATCTAATCTTTGCTAGCAATGATGATAAGATGAGCCATGAATTTGCTCTAAATATGTCCAAAAGGTTCAAAATGTCAATGATTGGTGAGCTATCTTATTTTCTTGGGCTACAAATATCTCAAACCTCTACAAGCATGTTAATATCTCAAGAAAAAATATCTTAAAAAACATGCTCAAAAGATATGGGATGGAATATTGTGCACCTATGAGCACACCGATGACCACACATTGTAAATTAAGTAAAGATGGTGATACCCCTCTTATAGATGTGACTCTTTACAGGGTCAATAATTGGAGCTCTCCTATACTTAACTCGCTACAAGACCAGATATTATGCAAGCGGTAGGAATGGTAGCAAGATTTCGGTCAAATCCTAAACAATCCCATCTAGCGACGAGCGAAGAGAATTCTTAGATATCTAAAAGGAACGACCGATATGGGTCTTCGGTATCCTAAGAGCTCAACTCTTATTGTGACAACTTACTACGATGTTGATTGGGCCGGAAGTGTGGATGATCGAAAAAGTACCGGTGCGAGATGCATTCTTTATGGGAGATTGTCTTTTATCTTGGGCGAGCAAAAAGCAATCATCCGTATCTCTTTCTACAAGCGAAAGTCGAATATATTGTTCGTTTGCTGATTGTTGTACACAAATACTATGGATGAAGGAAGCTACGAAGGACGTTAACATAGACACTAAGCGACCAATCACTATTTTTTTGTGACAACACTAGCGCCATCAATATTTCAAAGAATCTGGTATTGCACTCAAAGACCAAACATATTGCAATCAAATATCACTTTCTCCATGAACAAGTTGTTGAACAAAATATCAAGTTGGAATACGTCAATACAAAGGAGAAAATTGCGGATATTTTTACAAAACCCCTTCCACGAGAGGCATTTGAATATCTTCGCCGGAAGATGGGGGTTATTGCTCTTACATCACATTAAAGAAAAAAAACCAAGAAAAAAGAGTAGCGTATCGGGGGGAGCGAGCAAGATAGGGGGAGTACGTTGGTACACCTTTTGCCATTGATGTCAAAGGGGGAGAAAAAGATGGAGATGGAATATTTCCATCAATGACAAAGGGGGAGATTGTTAATTTAGGTTGTCATTGATGGCAATAAGATTTTAGATGATGATGAATAATGATGATTGATCGTACACGAGGATTAGATGATCTTCCGGATGATGGAGGACTACATGAAGACACATATCACTATGCCATGGTAACCTTATGATAAAGAGGGCTATGATGGAGAATCAAACCATGAAGAAGCCCAAGACATTACGCCCTACCTCCATTTACTGCACTCGTAAATGACCGATCACATTAAAAAAATATTTTTTATTAGCTTGGAGGCGAAATTTCTCTATGAACCTTCACCATCATTTAGAGCATAATTTTAGCTTTCATATGAGCCCTCATATGCCCCAAAACTCCTTGTGGTTAGAAAGATATTGATTTTTTTGAAGTTGTGAAATATTTTTTCTTTTTTTGAGCCGACTGTCTTAGCTCCCAATGTCGACTGCCTCGGTGACGTGTACTGCTCACGCAAGACCAATATAAATACATGTCGTATCTTCTCATTTTAATCATCCAATTTGGCGAAAATCACGAGAAGATAATCATTTCCGGTTCACACCCTCGTGAACTAAGGGAGACCAAGGTAGGAGACTTAGAAAGCCAAGGAAGATTTGTAATTGTGTTAGAAAAAGGACGAGCTTACTTGACATCCGCAGCGAGACAAGGCTATAAGAGCTCGGATCTAAGAACATCACGGTGTCGGTAGAGCCCGGATCTATGGGATATTACGGGTTTTTGGTGGAGCTCGGATTTGTGGACGGAAGCGTGTTTAGGGGTCGAGTTTCTTGCAAGGAGCTACGAGCGGGTAGCCACCATCACATTCACTCAAGCGATCACCATTACAATACCCTCGGACCTGGTGCACAGTCGGGGAGTTCGGACATTCTATACCCTCGGATTTGAGCATAATTATGTGGCTCGGATTAGTACACCGATTATGTGGTTCGAGTAAATCTGTGATAAGAAGCAACCACAACTTCGGACTAGTTGAGTGCACCTTTGTATTTCGGAGTTGTCATACCCTTGACATATGCTTGGACTCGTGATGAAAGAAGCACCTAACTCGTTTGTTGGAAGAGCTGTGGTAAGCCAAAAAGGCTTGGACCTTTGTTATCTTGCAACACTCGTGATCCTTTCAAATTGTTGGAAGGCTAACATACATTAAAGGGAAATCTACAAATGCTGGTTTTATCTAAGGAGAAATGCTTCGACTCGTGGAGACAAATAGATAGCAAAGGAACCCATGAAAAATTGTGTTTGGATGATGAACCAGATGATGAGTTTGAAGGCATAAATTGTAATATCCCGAAGGGGAAATAGACGATAATACAAAGCATACAATAAGATATAAAATGCTAGAAACAGATCATGAAGCGAGATACACATGAAATAGAGAGAATGCTAAGCCATTTTATTATGCGAGAAATAGAAATGAGTACAAGAGGTGATCAGAATGATGGCACCTCGACTTGCACCGAGGGGAAGTGTAGGAATACTCTCGAGAATATCAATGGAAATGGTCACGCTCTGCTCGCTCCTCTTTGGAACAAAATGAGTATTTGGGGCTGCTCCCCTACTCGGAAAAAATGCGATACTACGGGAATCTGCCTCTACTCACAATACCCGAAAAGCCCCAGAGAGCGTTTTTGGAAATGGTCGACCCCCGAAAATGTCTCCCTTGAGGATCTACGCTATCCTCCCAGGGGCCACGCCGGTGCTTCGAATGCTATCCTCTAAAATATGGCCTCCCTCTCCGGCAAATGTCTCCAATAGGCAAGGGTTGGCCCCTTGCTCAATCCTTCGGCCTCGAATCCTCTAAAATGGCACCAATTCGGAGCTCCCCCAAGATGAACTCGCGTCCTCCCTCTCAAGGCGTGCGGTTCCTAAATGCTCTGCTCCTCCACGAATGCAACCACCGATCCTCCCCGCAAAATGTCGATGAAAATACCTCACCCGAGCAAGCACTCGAAGTCTCCCGGGGGTCGAGGGTGGGATCTCCGAATGGAGACACCCGATGTACTTGAACGATACTTGCGGACAAGCTAAACGAGCGGCGTGCTCCAAGTCGAAATGACTAGCTCAATATGCATAAACATGAATGATCAAATGAGGGGGCTCTCCTCCCTTTTTATAACGATGGGCCTCTCTCACCCTAGGCCCCACCACCTCCACGTGCTCCTTGGCCCACGTCGTCCCTCTCATCTGCGTGAGGTAGGCCCCACGTCGTCCCTCTCATCTGCGTGAGGTAGGCCCCACGTGCCTACGTTGGACTACGTCCTCCTTTCACTGCGCTATCCACTTGGCCACTAGGCCCCACTCCCTTAATTTCGATGTGGACTTTAGGAAAGTGCTTTATCCAAAGTGAGTTAATTAATATTTTTTCTCACTTTATTCATGCTCCAACTATAATAAGGAAAAAATTGGTCAAAATTAATATTTCCAATTAGCTATCGTTAATTGGGAATATTACGGTCTCCCGAGCAAAATGTTGCTTGACCCCCAAGCAACCGTAGTGATGGACGACTGCAAGATCTTCTCACTCTCCCAAGTGGCATCTTCATCCCGGCAAATTCTTCCACCTCACTAAGAATTCCCCGGACCGTCTCTGCTCCGCAATTGCCTCTCCCTAGTATCAATAATGGCCTCCGGTACGTAGCACCGAGTGCCCCTCATCATCCGTAGGCGGAAGCTCCCCCGTCACTTGTCACTGCTTTGTCCTAGTGCCTTCTTCGAGGCACGATACGTGAAAGATGTTATGAATCTTGCCGCCTCGGGGCGGCTCCAACTCATAAAGCAACTCCGCCCAACTCGCGTATCTACTCGTAAGGCCCATAAAAATGGGGCTTGAGCTTCTCGGCTCCTTCACTGTCGCAGTCGATCGTCGATACGGGCGCAAACGTAGGTAGACCAAGTCCCCCTACCTCAAGCTGTCTCTCCACCCGACCCCCGTTGGCATACAACTTCTGGTCGGTTCTACGTTGTAGCCATGTTATCCTTGAGAGCTCGGAGGATGTCCTCGACTCTCTTGGATCCAATCCTTGGCTCTCTCGTGCCTTGCGGCACCAAACATCACATCAACAAAAGATAAAGCATGATAACCATATAATGCATAAATCGGAGACATACTCGATAGACATGTGATGTGTGTTGTTGTAACAGATACTCTCCTAGGTGCGACCACTTTAGCCATGCTCTCTGCGCCACCGACATAGTTATGCAAGTAGCCCTCCAACCACTTGTTAACTATCTCTTTCCGCCCATCTCGTTTGTGGGTGGTAGGCGGTGCTCGATGTCAACTCTGTCCCCACCAACAGGAAAAGCTCCTGCCAAAATCCGCCCATGAAGCGGCTCGTCTCTCATCATCGACAATGGTCTTGGGAAGACCATGTAACACGAAGATGTCCTTGAAGAACGAGCTCCGCCACTTGTGCTTTGTTGTATAATGTGTGGATATGGCGAAAAATTGTGCATATTTCGTCGGTCGATCAAGGACAACGAATATACGAGTCCTTGCCACGCACCATGGGCAACCCTGTGATGAAATCCATCGAAATACTCTCCCATTTCCCCTCCGGAATCGGAAGAGGCACGCAAAAACCTGCGGATGGTTCATCTCCCCCCTTGTTGTCTGCTGACAAACCTCGCACTCCACGACATGTTGGAGTACGTCCTCCTTGAGGCCCTTCCATGAGAACCTCTCCCCGATGGCCTTGTAGGTTTTGGTAAACCCTTAGTGGCCGGACAATGGTGAATTGTGAGAAGCACCCGCAATATCTTCTTCTTGAGCTGCGAGCCCCTCGATCAAGAAGATCCCTGTCCTTGTAGTAGATGATCTCATCCATCATTCTGCAGTCTGTCATCTGTCACTTGTCCATCCGGAATCTCACAAGCAAACCTCGTCCTTGGAGTACTCCACCAATAGCCGAGCCCTCCAATCTGCGTCCAAACTCATCGGAGACAACGTGGGCGAGTGCGCGTGAGAGTGCATCGGCCCACCACGTTGTTTTTCCCTTTGACATACTCGATTTCAAAGTCGTAGGCTTGGATCTTGTCGACCCACTTCTGCTGCCTCTCCGTCAGCTATTTCTGCTCTAAGAAAAACACCGAGGTCGTTGTGGTCGATCCTCACCTTGAACTCTGTTACTCTATCGAGTACTGTCGGAATTTGGCCAATGCATGCATGATGGTCGAGCGTCTCCTTGTCGTATATAGCATACAACCGCTCATGTGGAAGGAGCTTTCGGCTCTCAAAAGCTATAGGGTGGCATCCCCTGCATCAACACTGCGTCGATCCCCTCTCCCGATGCATCACACTCCAGAAACGAATAGCTGCGTGAAGTGCGGCAATGCTAGCACCGGACAAGCTGCTCATCACCTCCTTGAGCACAGTCAAAGGCTCGCTGCGCTTGTCTCGTCCAACTAAATGCCCCCTTCTTCGTCGGGTGCGTAAGGGGGTGCGGCAAGGGCCGAGAGAAACTCTTGACAAACTTCGTGTAGTAGTTGCGGATACCCATACCCCCAGAAGTTCCCAGTCACATTCCTTGGCTCCGGCCAATCATCGATGGCTACGATCTTCTCCTCGTGGACCCTCACTCCAGTCCATCCCTATGATGTGTCCCAAGTACGACATCTCCAGTCAACCCAAACTCGCACTTGGAGAGCTTAGCATAAAAATGCTACTCCTCCAAAATACGCAACACCGGCTCTATATGTCGGAGATGCTCCTCCCATGTCTGCTATATATCAATACGTCATCAAAGAAGACCAACACAAACTTTCTCGGTGTGATGCGGAAGATGTGGTTCATACATGATTGGAAGGTGGCCGGTGCGTTGGTTAGCCGAAGGGCATCACCAAGAACTCAAAATGGCCATAGTGGCACTCGAAAGCGGTCTTGGGAATGTCCTGTTCCCTCACGCGAATACGATGGTACCGGATCTCAAATCAATCTTTGAGAAGAAGCTGTGCCCCTCTCAACTCATCCATCAACTCGTCAATTCGAGGAATAAGGTACCTGTTCTTCATGGTCTTTTTGTTCGGGGCTTTGTAATCAATGCACATCCTCAATATGCCGTCCTTCTTCTTCACCAACACTATCGAAGAAGCAAAAGGACCGGTGGTCGGCCGAATGTGTCCAAGAGCTAACGGCTCGCGGATAGCTTGCTCAATCTCGTCCCGATAGGGCCTTGGGGTGCCTATAGGGTGTGGTAATGATGGCTTGTATGCCTCGCTCAAGCTCAATCGTATGCTCAAATCCACGGTCCGGTGGGTCGTCTTGGCGTTATTCTCCAAACACGCGTGGCATACACGTCAAGGATGGTTTGTATCTCTGGATGTCTTGTCCGCCGTGAGTCACTCGCCTCTAATGCACGCGGCTCTACTACCCACTCTATGTCTCCCTTCAGAAGTACGCTCTCCATCCGGTGAGCTCGAAACCCATGCGGGGTAGGTAAGTATGCATGCTCGTATCTTCTCGTGCTTCCCGGTCTTCTTGTCATCCCACTCCATCTCCAAGGCCTCCCAATACGTGGTGACCTTCCCTAGAGTGATCGGCCCACTGTACCCCCTAATAGCACATTGGTATTCGGTATGTTAACCACGAAAAAAGTGGTCGGTCACCGTGTAGGTGCCCATCGTCATTGCCGGCGCTAGGACATATTTCGGCACACTCGCATAGTACGATCTCCTGGGACCAACACCGAAAACCCATCGAAGCTCTCTGTCCGTATACCTCTCCGCTCTACCATCCGTGCATCGATGAAGTTGTGGGTTGCCCCACTTGTCCACCGATATTGGTACTCGTCGCCCTTTCGCATTGTACCTTGGACACGTAGCATCGGATACTTGGGAACTCCTCGCAATCGTCGCAAGGGCCCCTTCGGTAGGTGCAAAGGTCGCACCTCCCTGCTCCTCGGTGGTGGAGGTGGCAAATGATCTCGTGTCGCATGGCCGCCCCTTGCCTCCATGTCATCATGCTCATCTTTTTCCCCACTTGCTCTCGAGAGAAGACCTCGATAAAATGTGCTTTGCCGACGGCACATCCGTGTCCTAGTGCCCACGACTCACGATAGGTGAAACACAACCTCTTCTTCTTCAACTCCCTCCGGCATCATCATCCAGCTGTCCTCTACCCACGATTCCCCCCCTGGAGGCGGAGTCCTCACATCCTTCCCCTTAGGGCTGGAAAGCCCTGTCTGCTAGGGGTAAGGCGTCCCTGGTCTTGGGTAAGGCATCCCGCCAAGTCCCTAGGGTCCCGCTAAGCCGCATCATGGAGTGTGGTTGGTCTAGTGGATACGATCAATCCCTCGAAGCGGCTCCGCTAGCCCATCAATGAACATGTAAATCATCCATGCCGCGGATAGATGCGGCACCATCATCGAAAGTCTCGGGAAATCCGAGATATATGTGTTCGGATTCCCGTTATATGTGAGCCTCGTCGGCTCAACAAAGTGCTCCTCCGGATCCCTCCGATCAAACCTCTCTATCAACCTCCGGGTGAACTCGGCATATGTCATCATGCGTCGAATGCCCAAGTGTAACCATCTGTGGAACCACTAATCCCGGGCCTCGCCATCCCGGATGCGATGCTCGCCACCTTGATGGCCTCCGTCTCGGGACATCTGGTTGAGTTGGAAGTAGATGTCCAGCTTCTCCACCCAAGCCTTTGCCGAAGCTGTTTGATGAGCCATCAAACATAGGCAAATGGAACTCGCTCATCGTACGGCTGAGTGTCTCCCTCGTGATAATGCCGGTGTCCCTTGTGATGGTCGCGAGGTCCGTTGTCCCCGCTGGAGGCTGGACAAAATCTTGAAATGAAAGGGAATCCACGAACTCCGCCCGTATGCTCGGTACTTAGCAAATTAATCACCCATATGGCCAGGGCTCGGCTCTCGCTCGTGCTCCTGCCCCTATGTCTGCAGCCCAGAAAAGTAGGCATAGTGGAACGTGTGGGTGCATGTGATGCCATGTGCTTGAGTGGCATCGTGCTTCGCAAATGGTGGGATGTGCACGATCCCTCACCAATCTGGAAATCCCCTTGGGGTTTCACGCCCTGTCTAGCCTCTACATCGGTGAATCTCTGTCCCCATCACCTCAATCTGCCTTGACGGATCCCCGTAGCGACTTGAGAAGCATTTCCCCAAACTTCTTTATCCCGAATGGGGAAATAGACGAGTAATACAAAGCATACAACAAGATATAAAATGCTAGAAACGGATCATGAAGCGGATACACATTAAATAGAGAGAATGCTAAGCCATTTTATTATGCGAGAAATAGAAATGAGTACAAGAGGTGATTAGAATGATGGCATCTCGACTTGCACTAGGCAAGTGTAGGAATACTCTCGGAATATCAATGGAAATGGTCGCTCTCTCGCTCTGCATCCAAGTCTCTGGAATATTGCCGTCTTCTTTCGCTATTTCCTTTGGAACAAAATGAGTATTTGGTGTTGCTCCCCTACTCGGAAAAAATCGATACTTTGGAATCGGCCTCTACTCACAATACCCGGAAAATCCCGAGAGCGTTTACGAAATGTTCGACCCCCGAAAATGCGTCCCTTGAGGATCTACGCTATCCTCCCAAGGGCCATCTTTCGGTCGTCGAATGCTATCCTCCAAAATATGGCCTCCCTCTCCGGCAAATGTCTCCAATAGGCAAGGGTTGGCCCCTTGCTCAATCCTTCGACTGAATCCTTCGAAATGGCACCAATCCGGAGCTCCCCCAAGATGAGCTCGTGTCCTCCCTCTCAAGACCGTAGCGGTCCCCTAAATGCTCTGCTCCTCCACGAATGCAACCACCGATCCTCCCCGCAAAATGTTGATGGAAATACCTCACCCGAGCAAGCACTCAAAGTCTCCGTGGGGCGAGGGTGGGATCTCCGAACGGAGACACCGATGTACTCGAAACGATCTGCGGACAATCTAAACGACGAGCGTGCTCCAAGTCGAAATGACTAGCTCAATATGCATAAACATGAATGATCAAATGAGGGGGGCTTTCCTCCCTTTTATAACGATGGGCCTCTCTCACCCTAGGCCCCACCACCTCTACGTGCTCCTTGGCCCACGTTGTCCCTCTCATCCGCGTGAGGTAGGCCCCACGCTACCCACATTGGGATCTGCGTCCTCCTTTCCCCTGCTGTCGTCCACTTGGCCACTAGGCCCCACTCCCTTAATTTCGATGTGGACTTTAGGAAAGTGCTTTATCCTAAGTGAGTTAATTAATATTTTTTCTCACT